>WEDG01004756.1:0-67523 GCA_017591395.1 Schistocephalus solidus | reverse complement strand
GAATGTGGAGTTCAGGTTTTTGTTGAAGAGGAAAATTTGCGGTTGAATTTCAAAAACCTGCCAAAACAATAAGGTTGGGTGCAATGCCTTCCGTGGAGTACAACTCTTCTGCGTTTACCAATTGCGCATATGGCCCTAGCTGACGACTTACGCAAGCTAGTCCCATCTTGTTAAATCCATGCTGTGAACTAATGTTGGCCCCTTTTTGGTTCAGCGTAGCATATGCCGTTTTTGGAGGGCAGGTAGCTGAAATCCGATCCAACCCACTTCTATTCTTGTCAGTGCCTGAAATTCTGCCACATGTAGCTCAAATATAGCAAAGTTCTTAAGTCTGCATGCATTTTGTCAAAGCTCAGGTGTTGTAACGACGCAAAGAGAAATCAGGGTTCGAGCCAGCGACATGTTGGATAGAAGTCCAACGCCCCATGCATCAAGCCGTAGGTTCGGTGTCCTTTCACCTTGCCAGCACTTATAGTAACAATCGAAAAGTCAATTGGCAAACACGCGTTTCCAGTAATTTATCGTCAGGCCGTTACAATTACATGGGGAATAGAGTCATGAACTACGTACAGAGTTTATACGTATCTTGTTTGGGTGTTGGTGGTTTGGCATACTCCTCGTTCCCACGCCGCCTGCATGACGGAGTCAGCATGTTGAGGACGTTGGAGCGGAGGAGGGGGGGAACGGGTTCGCTATGAGAGGTGTCTGTACTTCAAATACGCAGAGTGCGTGTGAGCGTTATCAGGGTGTGGGTGCGGCGTGCGAGTACCACTTGGAGTCGGTCAGGGAAGACAGCCTGCGTGTATCAGCGTCTTCTGACAATAGGGCGCTGGGTTCACTAACCAAATCGCAACTACCTTGATGAACACCTGGTTACGTAGGCCTTTAGACTAGTGTGCTGGGGCACGGTAGGTAATGTTAAAGGCTTTTTTGGTGGCAACTTGGTGGTTCGTACCGATTAACTGTGCGGGAATTGAACTTGAAATCGATCGGTTTTCCCCTTTACCTAGCAAAACAGGTATGTGTTCGCGTACGCTCTTCTCCAGACACCTGGTTGTTTGGCCAATTTATCTCACTTCACAGGAGCATTTGAAATAATATTGTTATTGTTATTCTGTCCATAAAACTAGCCACTGTTCGAGTGCTGGCTGGGCTCTAGATTGAGCCCAGGACACAACGGAACGATTATGTTCCCTAACGCCATCGGTGAGTACCCCTCTACCGTTGTTAATTTGTATTTTTATATGTATGCATGTGTGGGTTTACGATTGCCTTTGCTAACTTCTGATTCCCGATTTCCTTCAAGAACAATGAAGCGGAGGTAACGCGGGTTCGATCCAAACTCGCAGGCTTGCAGACGTGTTGGGACGTTCTCTCACCTACTTGCCACCCAGAAGATCAGCAGGATGGATCGGTCTTGCTCGAGTGAGTTTGACGCAGGAAGTTGGTCATGCCACGTCTGATTTTGTGCGAAGCTCGCGGTAGCTGCATCTTATTATGCTGTCAGATTTACCTGTTTGGTCCATCCATCGCTCAACATCGTGCAAGGCTGAAGTAGGGATTAGTTAGAACCGTTCAGAAGCTAAAACAGCAAATTATGTGGGTAAACCAAAAAAGGAAACATTGGAGAAATCTTCCTGCCTCTGTCTCGACACCGGGCACAGACGGATGAGGCAAGAGAGAAAGTGCGGTAGCTGCAGCCCAAGTCCACTATCACTTAAAACTCATCCACGCACAAGTCGCCGTCCCTGCACCACCATGGTGTGGAGCATACGGCGGGTACCGTCGGACTGTGACAGTCGAACATAGCTATGGCACGGGAATAGAAACGCCCCTAATGCAGGTGACGTTGCGCTTACTTCCAGAGAGAGAGAGAGAGAGAGAGAGTAGGGAAAGGGTTCATCTTTGGGCTAGTGTTAGGACACGGGCACCCTCATGTGCCCGACCTCACCTCCGGTCTTCCTGACTCCGTCTTGACACGGGGTACACGCCTATAAGGTAAGAGAGGAAGAGAGAGAGTGTGATAGATGCAGCGCAAGTCTACTATCACTTAACGCTAACTCACGCGCAAGTCACTGCGCTTGCTTTCAGCCTGCTGAAGCACTTGGTTGACATAGTCGAACTTGATGGACGCGGGAATAAGTAGCCTTTGCATAAGTTAGCACAAGGCCACCTGTATTATGCAAGGCCTTTCCGCGTATGAGGGATTTATTAATTTGGATTGTATTATTGCTTATCTTACGGCATAAGCCCAAGATATTCTGGTCACGACAGGATGCCGGCTTTTGAATGTGTGCCCTAACGGATGCCTGCAAACTTTTCAATTGGTTATAAATTAGTAAAACGGTTATTAAATGTTTTCCTTGATTTTTAATGCCCTTATAAATTAACTTAAATTTTATGAGAAACGCACGTATAAAGTCGCTAAATTATGTGGCAGCTAATAGGATCTGCTTAAATTGTTACACTCAATTCAAATGTTTTTGCAATTAAGGGGATTTTTAAGACCATGAAATGTCCATTATATGTGTTAGGTTTCCATGGCTAGTGTTATTGCAGTCAAATTGATAGTTTCATTATGGTTCGGTTGATAATCTTGTTATGGACGAAATATTCCATCAAACAATAAACACATAACGATGAACTATACCTACTATATTCGCTTTGGACTCGAAAATATGTTATGTCTGCATTGGAATTTGTTATTCGGCATGCGATTTAACTTTTCTTTTCTAAAGGGATACCAAGTCTGTGGATTTTTCATGAGAGAGATGAGACAACACGCTTTATTTTGAAAGTATCCTTCTAAACTTTTCAACAAAAAAGTCCTACATTCGCCATGAATAAAACTGGGTACGCAAAAAATATAACAACGGGCAATCAAAAAGGCTACATGCAAGGCCGAGAACTGCAGCTATCTACATCGTGAACAATCGCTGCTGACTGAACCGAAAAATTTCCTCCAGATTTTGTTTCCTTCAAAACCTAGTTAACGTAGTGTGCAAATGATCGGAAAACCAAGTCTCCCTTGTCTTTGCCGGCAATAGTCATCTGTCACTAGGCTCTGTGTGGCTGCTGGAGGGCTCCAGGGGGCAGAGCGGGCAGAATGAGTTTCGGTTAGCGATCGGCGAGCATTCATCAAGAAATGCAGATGATCTCATAACTGTAGTTCAAATCAACAAAGTGGGGCAAATCAGTATGTAATGAGAAATATAGGCCAATTGCTGTACGTGTAAGCAAATTCTTACTAAAAGAAATAGGAGATAGAAATTGTGACTTCACTTTAAAAGCTTGTCATAGAATTACTTTATGTTCCAGAAGTATGAAGGTGTAAAAGACCCAAAGATCGACAAAATGAGACTATTTTTGTTGGTCTTTTCTAGAAGAAATTTAGGCGTTTTCATTAAATGGCAGAAAGTGCTATGCACCAGTAAGCCGTTTTTTTTTCGGATTGTATTTTGCTTGTGGGACTGAAGAGCCCTCTGGACATCATGACGTAGTGTGTTATATGTCTCAGCCAAGCTTTCCTTGCATGCTTACAGTAAAGGTCTACAGCTGCGTGTGTTCATTCATCAGAACTTCCGGGTATGAGCTCCGACTTTTCACATTTTTCGGAAGGACTGAAATATAGCCAGCTGACATGGCTGTTACTTGTTTTCATTGAATCGACGCCTGCACTCGCTGACCGACCTTGGAAATGACGCTTTGCCTCAGCAGACGCTAGAAGATCGCAGAGAGGGAAAACGTGAGAATCCACTTCTACTCTGACGGCACAACATGTAATAATCATGACGTATGGTCACACGACCAAGGTTCAATGTTAAACGCTCTGGGGGATAGAAGGGCATGCACAGTTTAGCAATTTTCGGTTTTCCTGGTACTGTTCTGGCCGACATCATGAACAGCGTTGAAGAATGAAGTTGCATTATTGGTGGAGGTTGCAGCTGTTTGAGGGTGGACTTCAAGGGTTTGAAATTTTTATCTTTCAGTCTAATTGATTTTCCTCGATGGTGCTCATCAAAGTTTTGTAAAAATATAAAATGTAACCGTTATTATTTCGCTTCAAGGCGTTTTACCAGGCAGACCGATGAATTGGACGAACTAGTCAAACAACGCATCCATTTATACGCATCTCTAACGAGCACGTACGACACCCTGAAGTATGAATTGTCGCGCCTTTTTACCGAATTGGAGGACTTGCAATGTGAATTCTCCTCTCCTATTTCCTTTGGACTGTTCATTGACGAGGCCGTTGATTACATTAGAACCAACAACGTAGGTCTTTACCTCTTGGTTCTTTGACTTCCTTTCATTTTCTCTTGCTAATATATGCTCCAAAATATGTTACATACAGGAACAAGGGACCTTTTTGCGGTCTGACCGTCGTTTCCGGAAGGGCGTGTCAAACAGCTGGTTTGGAACTCTTCAGGACTTGACTTTTAGCGCTTCGAGATAATCTAAAGCGTGTTAGGGGAAATAGTGTCTGCACATTGATCCCACATTCTATTCCCTCGTCCCATGCGCGTCTGCCCCTCATCTGGACGATAGATTGGGCGCTATGGTTGGCGTAGTATGAGCCTCCCTATAATGCGACCCATGTCTGTGTACGATACTACGTAAGATCATTGCCCCCTAAACGGGCCGCGTGATAGATGCGCTGGACCAACACGGTGGCTAGATTCGATCAGGCATGGAAGGCGTTATTTGGGTTGCACTCCAAGTAAAATGGAGGGGTGATACGCATAGATGCAGGCTCACGCCGGATGAGAGAAGAGCGAGAGAGATAGGTCAGCAGCTGCAGCGCAAGTCTGTTAAAAATAATCCACGAGCAAGTCACCATCCCTGCACCACCATCCTGTGGCGCACACGTCGGACTACGACGGTTGAACTGTTGTGTACGTAAGGTCCCACGCGGACCTAGCCCAGTCCGAAAATCGCAGTAGTAGTAGTAGTAGTAGTCGTAGTAGTAGGACTATTAGTAGTAGTAGTAGCTGTAGTAGTAGTAGTAGTAGTAGTAGTAGTAGTAGTAGTAGTAGTAGTAGTAGTAGTAGTAGTAGTAGTAGTAGTAGTAGTAGTAGTAGTAGTAGTAGTAAAGCAGTAAGTAAATGCGATCCATGTTTTGGTCCAGTGCAACAGCGGCGTGGCCAGTCTGGAGGCCCTTCAGGCATATATGACTCCAACCTTTTTGAGGGGATGTGCGAACACCTCAACCCACTTTCTATTGATTCAACCTTCTAACTGGTACTTATCATGCGAAATTATTGGCCCTCCCAAAATTCTTTTAATGACATGTCCGTTTTATGCAGGTTAAATTGACCCGAGTCAGGGCAATTCGTGCCGAAGTCAGTCACTTTCGTGCCCAGTGGCCCCCGACTCTGCCAGCCTCCGGGAGCTTGCCGCAGACGACCACAGATAATATGGACGAAACTATGGTCCTTGCTCAGCTTGCCGATCGGGCTCTTCACCTTGCCAACAGACTTGACGGTGATGTCTCAGTCGTCGCGCCAAGAAGCACCGAAGCAGCTGATAGAAACCCAGATGCTTCAGGCGGATTGGCCATCGTGAGGGCCAATCAGCTGCGAGAGGGGTGTTCCGCCCGCCGCTCCTGGTTCACCCACCACCTACGCTTGTGTCGCCTACTTCAGACTCCGTTTTGGCAAAAAGGCGATTGGCAGTCAAGAGGACTGGGGGTTTGCGCTACCCCTCCCTCAGCCCTTTGAGACCCATTGTCGCTGGCCTGCGCAGTGGGAGTCGTTTAGCCATAAAACTTCGCATTCTCGAGCTGCAGGTAGACTCCACAGACGAATGCTGTTACTTGACCTCTTTTCAGTTGAATGTTTTGCTTCGTCTTGTCCTCAAAATTTACAGGTTTTATGTCACTGAGATTTAGGTTATTTTTAGAATTGGTCATTTATTGGGCTTCTAGTCGAGTTTAATGACCGTTCGCTCACTCCGAAAGCCGTAATTCTCATTTTGATGCACTGTTGGCCTCATTTTTGTAAGCTGAAGCTCGTTGGTGAACTGGCCCAATGTATTCTTTATATTCATCCCCCCTCACCTGAAGCGTCTGTACATTATGTACGTTTGTATGTGTTATTAGAACGAACTCCCTCATACACGTGGACCACAAACGAATCCGCTATACAAAATAAGTCCAAAATAGATACAAAAAATCAGTATGAGGTTCAGCTCCAAACAATCGATTACTATGAATTGTGCTTAAAAAGAGCATGTTATAAGATTCCTAGGACGGCAGTTAAACCGTCGATTTCGACGAGGTCCACCGTATGCTCCACACCAGGTGGTGCAGGGACGGTGACTTGCTTGTGAATTAGTTTTAAGTGATAGTAGCCTTGCGCTGCAGCTACCGCACTCTCTCCTCCTCCCCCACCTGAGCCCGGTGTCAAGACAGAGTCAAGAAGACCGGAGATGGGAGAGGGCACAGGTGGCTGGCGCGGCCGGAGCTGCCCCTGGGCATGCCACCACACCTGGCTCGGATCCCACAGAGTGGGGGTGCCATAAAGACCACATTAAGAAGGAGCCATTGCAGCCTGACTCTCAGTCCGCCAGTCAGCCACTCCACACAAAACACACATTGGGCTGACCACGCGGTCCGAGTTATCCCGTCAGTTGGCAACCTTCCAAGCCACGGCTTTTAGCGCACCGTGATAGTTTCAAGCGCGTCAGATTGTTTATAGTGAGGGAAATGCGCTGAGCAGTCAACCTCCCTCTCTCCCCCACCCCCACAGTCAGACTACTGTCCGAGCCGGTCAGTTGCCTGATGTGCGAGTGGGCGCATTGGCTGACGGATTGGCGTACCCGTCGTCGCGCGCCACAGCACGACCTGGCCCCCATAGCGCACACACCAGGATTCACAAACTCAGGAGATATGGAGCAGCCATCGCCGTCTGACTCCCAGTCCACTGGTCAGCCACTCGACACACGCAGCACATACACTGAGCCGACGGCGTGGTCTGGTGGAAGCGTCAGATTGGCAGACTTCCCAGCCACGGTTTCTAGGAAACCGTGATATACTCTGGTAAATGGTGATTGTGAGGGTGTTGTCGATGTACTGGTGTAGGTAGTGTGCGCTGATGTAGCTTAGCCTCCGGTGGTTTACCGGAGGTTGTCGTGGAGGCGCATGTGTCCTAATAGGCCCATGTGGTGTGTAAATGTGCGGGAGCAGTGAGGGCAGTGAAGGCGGGCGCGTCGATTGTATGTCGGAGCCCCAGGCACTGGTTCACCAGCCCCCGTGCGATGGATTCGCAGGTGGCCGACCAGGCCGATGCGTGAGTTGAAGGTGCGGGCGCAGTGTGGGCAGGAGAAATCGGTAGAGGCTGGGGGGGATGTCATTCATGGTAGTGGGGGTGTCAGGGGCGCTTAGAATGGCAGGAGCGGAGGGTGTGCATGGTGTATCGGTGTTGTCGGCATTGTGGTGTATTCCGCTGTCATGGATGCGCATGTGACCGAATAGGCCCATGCGATGAGTGAATGCGCGAGGACAGTGCGGGCAGTGGAGGCGACGATCTCTGCTGTGTGATGGTGTTCCAGGCACTGGCTCACCGGTCTCTGTACGATGTATTCGCAAGTGACCGACCAGGCCGATGCGTGAGGTGAATGTGCGGTCGCATTGAGTACAGCTTAGGAGAGATTCCCCATCGCTGATGGTGGTGGTGGTGGAGGTTGTGAAGGCGAAGTCGGTGGTGGTTGCGGTGGTGGGGGTAGCAGGCGATGAGTAGATGGATGTGGTCTCTATGATGGTGGGAGTAATGGAATTGATTCCAGGAGTGAGGGTGGGAGAGTCAGAAGGAGGGTTGGCCGAATTTGACATAGAAATTGGAATTGTCGGATTGTTGGTGCATTGCGTCCGAAGATGTCCAACCAGGCCGATTCGCGCGCGGAAGATGCGTTGACAGCGCGGGCATGTTGGCAGGGCCTGGGCATTGGCGGTGTTGGTCCGGGGCGCTGGTGACTTTCGTGCCGCTCTTTTGGCCTTGGCGGCGGCGATCCGGTTGGCCTCGTAGATTGCTGAACCAGTCTTCACTGATCTTCTCCATGCCGGTCTATCCTGGGCGAGGTCCTCCCAGGTCGCCGAGTTGATTTGCAGTTGCTTCAGCGATTTCTTCAAAGTGTCCTTGTAGCGTCGTTTTTGACCTCCCTGACGGCGAGAACCCGTAGCGACATCTCCGTAGAAAAGTCGTTTGGGTAGTCGCTCGTCGTCCATTCTTACCAGTTGGCCGCTCCATCGCAGTTGCACTTGCCTCAGCATGGCATGGATGCTGAGGATTCCGGTCCGCTCCAGGACTTCCGTGTCCGGGATCCTGTCTTGCCATCTCAGCTTCAGTATTCTGCGGAGGCAGCTGAGATGAAAGTGATTCAGCTTCCTGGCTTGGTTCGAGTAGACGGTCCAGGTTTCCGCTCCGTAAAGGAGTGTCGTCAAGACGACGGCCTTGTACATCTTCAGTTTGGTGTTCAGGTGTATACCGTGGCGATTCCACACGGAGGCCTGCAGCCGGCCGAAGGCCTGACTAGCTTTGGAGATCCGTTGGCAACCTCGTCATCGATTCTCGTGTTGCGCGACATCGTGCTTCCTAGATAAGCGAAGGTTTCCACGTTTTTGAGTTGAGCACCGTTGACATTGATTCGAGGAGCATTGTATTCCGTGCTGGGTGGCGGCTGGTGCATGACAACCGTTTTGGCTGTACTGATTGTTAATCCGAAATCAACGCAGCCTTCGGCGAATAGGTCCATGCTCCTTTGCATGTCCTCCTCCGTCACGGTGTTAAGGGCGCAGTCGTCCGCGAAGAGCAAGTCATGGACTGTAGTCGTAGACACGCGCGTTGGAGCCTGCATACGCCGACTGTTGAGAAGGTGCCCGTCAGTTCTGTAGGCGATGCGGATACCAGGCTGCTCATCACGGTAGGCGTCCATCAGCATAGCCGAGAACATGAGACTGAAGAGAGTGGGGGCTAGTACGCAGCCCTGCTTCACTCCGTTGGTCACTGCGAATGCTTCGGATACCGTCCCGTTGTCAGTGACGCGCGTCGTCATCCCGTCATGAAGCTGACGCACCATTTGCGTGAACCGCTCAGGACAACCAAATTTCTGCATGACTTTCCACAGTCCGTCACGATTCACCGTGTCAAAGGCTTTCGTTAGATCCACGAAGGTAGTGTATAGGTGAGTTCGCATCTCCTGACACTTCTCTTGTAGCTGGCGGGCGGCAAAGATCATATCGGTTGTTCCGCGGTGTCGGCGGAAGCCACTTTAGCTTTCCGGGAGCAGGCCCTGCTCTAGGTGACCGTTAAGACGATTGAGAAGGATACGGGCGAAGATCTTCCCGGCGATGTTGAGCAACGAGATGCCTCTGTGATTATCACAGAGTTGCCGGTTCCCCTTCCGTTTGTAGAGATGGACGATGGTCGCGTCTTTGAAATCCTGAGGAACTTGTCCTTTGCGCCACATCTCCTAAAAGAGTGTTGTGAGTTCTGCCATCAGCCGGGGCCCACCGTGCTTGTAGACTTCCGATGGGTTTGCGTCGGATCCCGGTGCTTTACCGCTGGAAATCTGCTGCACGGCCCGGATGGTTTCTGGTAGGGAAGGCGGCAGATCCAGGTCATTGTTCGTATCCACTTGAGGGAGCCGGTCAATGGCAGCATCGGAGATGGCTGATGAGCAATTAAGGACATTTCTGAAGTGCTCGGCCCAGCACTTCAGGGTTTGCGATTTTTCTGTCAGCAGTGTTGTGCCGTCAGAGCTGAGCAGCGGTGCGGACCCCTTGATACACGGGCCGTAGATGGCCTTGCTGGCTTTGAAAAAGTTTTTCATTTCATTGCGGTCCGCATACCCCTGGATTTCCTCAGCCTTATGGATAATCCAGGCATCCTGCATCTCCTGCAGCCGTTTTTGTACAAGGCGCTGGCATCTGAAAAATGCTGCTTTGGTGGCGTCAGTCCGAAGGTCCATGTAGGCTTTGTGTAGTCTATTCTTCTCCGCGAGTAAGTTGCTGATGTCGGCGTCATTGTCGTCAAACCAGTCCTGGTGTCGACGGCGTGCACGTCCGAGTACATCGAGGGCGGTGGACTGGATGACATTTCGCAGTTGACACCATCGTGTCTCCACGGTAGCGTTATCATCTGGAGAATGCAGGTCCTGCAGTTTCCCGGTTATTTGGTTGCTGAAATCAAAACAGTGAGCAGGCAAATTTAATAAAAGAGTATTTAACTTACATAGCGGCCTCTTACCTTGGGGCCTTCGTCGGGGTGTTAGTCGGAGCCTCATCTGGGAGATGACGAGGCGGTGATCTGTCCAACCATCGGCATCGCGGATCGCCTTGGTTACCAGCACGTCCTGTCGATCTCACCTCCGGACGAGAACATAGTCCAGCAGATACCAGCGCCGCGACCGAGGGTGCATCCACGTGACCTTCTCCCGCGTCGGAAGGCGGAAGAAGGTGTTGGTCAGCAGGAGACGCTGTTCCGCACACGTGCGCAGAAGAAGGAGGCCGTTATCGTTGCAGCTACCGTGACCGTGGGGACCAAGCACTCCCTGCCAGGCAGCGTGGTGCGTCCCGACACGGGCATTGAAGTCACCAAGGACAATTAACTTGTCCTCTTTCGGCACAGTCACCAGCAAGGCGTGCAGGTCCTCGTAGAATTTGTCCTTCGCCGCATCAGAACTCGTCATTGGGGAGCGTAGGCGCTGATGATGGTGGCGAACTGGTCTCCCCGAAGAGGCAGGCGGAGGCTCATCAGGCGATCATTGATACCCTGCGGCAGACAGGGCAGACTTCCCACGATGTCGTTACGGATGGCAAAGGCAACACCAGCGTCGCGTCGCTCTGCCTTTGGCCGGCCGCTCCAGAAGAAGGTGTAGCCGGCCCCCACCTCCTCCAGCTGACCCTGCTCAGAGAATCGGGTCTCGCTGAGAGCAGCAATGTCCACCTTGTAGCGCGCCAGTTCCCGGGCGACTAGCACTGTCCTCCGTTCCGGCCGGTTGCTCCTAGGATTGTCTAAAAGGGAACGAACATTCCAGGCTGCTAGTGTGAGTGGACTCACCCGAGCAGCCTGGAGAGTATGGCGAGGGGGATGGGGACGGGGGGTATTGTTGTTTGTTTGAGTTTTTACGACCGCGTAGTTTGCGATCTGCGAGCCGCGGTCGGCTGCAGAAGACGTGAGATCCAGCATTTTTTAGGGTAAATTTTCTAGCCCCTTCCTCCGCGAGGAGGCAAGCAGTGCTATCCCTAAATAGGGCTGCTTTGACATCCCAGATGGCTGCCGAACTCCACTATGGGTCACTGATTTGTTTTTGTGAGAGAGCGACCCGAGTTAGTCTGGGCCGCCGACGGGGTTGCTGTCGCCCCCACCTTAGGACTTTTTGAGAGGGGGGAGATGGGAAGTTCGGGAGTCAGACATACCGGGTGTGGAGGCACACACAACACCGGAGACCCTCACCTGGTTTAGCCCGCCGGTCGTGACGGTTGCCCGGGGTGTGGCCGCTGGGAAGAACCCAACTTCGAGGAGCCACAGGTGAGAGTTGGGTACCAGTCAGAGGCGGCCACAGGAGCATTCACCACCTGTACGAGACAAATTGAGCGACCAAATGCAAGCTGTGTGGTGCTGCCCCTAACTAGTACCCCTACATCCCTTTTTTTACATACAAACACACACACACACACACACACACACACGACAGTTCGACCGTCGTAGCCCGATGATGTCCACCGTATGCTCATGGGAAAGTTGAGCAGGGACGGTGACTTGCGCGTGATTTAGTTTAAAGTGATAGTAGACTTGCGCAGCATCTACCGCACTCTCTCCTCCTCCCCCACCTGAGCCCGGTGTCAAGACAGAGTCAAGAAGACCGGAAGCGGGAGGGGACGCAGGTGGCTGGCGCGGCCGAGTCCCCTAAGTCCGAGCCGCCCCTAGGCGTGCCACCACACCTCCATGTTCGGCATTTGTTATGGGAGCGCAACCCGAATAACGCCTGCCGTGCCCTAATTTGGCCCCCGTGTTGGTCCAACGCATCTACCAGGTGGCCTGTTTAGGGGGCACTGGCCCGTTTTACACACACACACACACACACACACACAAACACACAAACACACACACACACACGACAGTTCGACTGTCGTAGTCCGACGATGTCCACCGTATGCTCCATGGGAAAGTGGAGCAGGGACGGTGACTTGCGCGTGAATTAGTTTTAAGTGATAGTAGCCTTGCGCTGCAGCTACCGCACTCTCCTCCTCCCCCACCTGAGCCCGGTGTCAAGACAGAGTCAAGAAGACCGGAGATGGGAGAGGGCGCAGGTGGCTGGCGCGGCCGGAGCCGCCCCTGGGCATGCCACCACACCTGGCTCGGATCCCACGGAGTGGGAGTGCCATAAAGGCCACATTAAGAAGGAGCCATTGCAACCTGACTCTCAGTCCGCCAGTCAGCCACTCCACACAAAACACACATTGGGCTGACCACGCGGTCCGAGTTATCCCGTCAGTTGGCAACCTTCCAAGCCACGGCTTTTAGCGCACCGTGATAGTTTCGTGCGCGTCAGATTTTTTATAGTGAGGAAAATACGCTGAGCTCTCGACCTCACTCTCTCCCCCACCCCCACAATCAGACCACTGTCCGAGCCGCTCAGTTGTCTGATGCGGAAGCGGGCGCAGCTGCTGGTGACCTCGTCTACGTGTACAACGTACACGATCTGGCCCCCAAACACGAGCACCAGGATTTCACACAACAGGGGGTTGAACGGCTTACATCTCACATGTGTGAGATAGCCAGAGGTCACGTTAAGAAGGAGCCATCGCAGCCTGACTCTTCACACACACACATGACACGAAAGTTCGACCGTCGTAGTCCGACGATGTTCACCGTATGCTCTATGGGAAAATGGAGCAGAGACAGTGACTTGCGCGTGAATTAGTTTTAAGTGATAGTAGCCTTGCGCTGCAGCTACCGCACTCTCTCCTCCACCCCCAGCTGAACCCGGTGTCACGACAGAGTCAAGACGACCGGAGGCGGGAGAGGACGCATGTGGCCAGCGCGGCTGGGTCCCCTACTTCCTAGCCGCCCCCTAGGATTGCCACCACACCTCCATGTTCGGCATTTGTTATGGGAGCGCAACCCAAATAACGCCTGCCGTGGCCTAATGTGGCCCGCGTGTTGGTCCGACGCATCTACCACGTGGCCCGTTTAGGGGGCACACACACACACACACACACGATAGTTCGACCGTCGTAGTCCGACGATGTCCACCGTATGCTCATGGGAAAGTTGAGCAGGGACGGTGACTTGCGCGTGATTTAGTTTAAAGTGATAGTAGACTTGCGCTGCATCTACCGCACTCTCTCCTCCTCCCCCACCTGAGCCCGGTGTCAAGACAGAGTCAAGAAGACCGGAAGCGGGAGGGGACGCAGGTGGCTGGCGCGGCCGAGTCCCCTAAGTCCGAGCCGCCCCTAGGCGTGCCACCACACCTCTATGTTCGGCATTTGTTATGGGAGCGCAACCCGAATAACGCATGCCATGCCCAAATGTGGCCCCCGTGTTGGTCCAACGCATCTACCACGTGGCCCGTTTAGGGGGCAAACACACACACATATACGACTGTTCGATCGTCGATTTCGACGAGGTCCACGGTATGCTCCACATCAGGTGGTGCAGGGACGGTGATATGCGCGTGAATTAGTTTTAAGTGATAGTAGCCTTGCGCTGCAGCTACCGCAGTCTCTCCTCCTCCCCCACCTGAGCCCGGTGTCAAGACAGAGTCAAAAAGACTGGAGATGGGAGAGGGCGCAGGTGGCTGGCGCGGCCGGAGCCGCCCCTGGGCGTGCCACCACATACACACGACAGTTCGACCGTCGTAGTCCGACGATGTCCACCGTATGCTCATGGGAAAGTTGAGCAGGGACGGTGACTTGCGCGTGATTTAGTTTTAAGTGATAGTAGCCTTGCGCTGCAGCTACCGCACTCTCTCCTCCTCCCCCACCTGAGCCCGGTGTCAAGACAGAGTCAAGAATACCGGAGGCGGGAGAGGATGCAGGTGGCTGGCGCGGCCGGGTCCCCTAAGTCCTAGCCGCCCCTAGGCGTGCCACAACACCTCTATGTTCGGCATTTGTTATGGGAGCGCAACCCAAATAACGCATGCCATGCCCTAATGTGGCCCCCGTGTTGGTTCAACGCATTTACCACGTGGCCCGTTTTAGAGACACACACACACACACAACAGTTCGACCGTCGTAGTCCGACGATGTCCACCGTATGCTCCATGGAAGGGTGGAGCAGGGACGGTGACTTGCGCGTGAATTAGTTTTAAGTGATAGTAGCCTTGCGCTGCAGCTACCGCACTCTCTCCTCCACCCCCACCTGAGCCCGGTGTCAAGAAGACCGGAGGCGTGAGAGGATGCAGGTGGCTGGCGCGGCTGGGTCCCCTAAGTCCTAGCCGCCCCTAGGCGTGCCACCACATTTCTTTGTTCGGTATTTGTTATGGGAGCGCAACCCGAATAACGCATGCCATGCCTTAATGTGGCCCCCGTGTTGGTCCAACGCATCTACCACGTGGCCCGTTTAGGGAGCACATACACACACACACATGACAGTTCAAGCGTCGTAGTCCGACGATGTCCACCGTATGCTCCAAGGGAAAGTGGAGCAGGGACGGTGACTTGCGCGTGATTAAGTTTAAAGTGATAGTAGACTTGCGCTGCATCTACCGCACTCCCTCCTCCTCCCCCACCTGAGCCCGGTGTCAAGACAGAGTCAAGAAGACCGGAGGCGGGAGAGGATGCAGGTGGCTGGCGCAGGTGGGTCCCCTAAGTCCTAGCCACCCCTAGGCTCGCCACCACACCTCTATGTTCGGCATTTGTTATGGGAGCGCAACCCGAATAACGCATGCCGTGCCCTGATGTGGCCCCCTTGTTGGTCCAACGCATCTACCACGTGGCCCGTTTTGGGGGCACACACACACAAACATACACACACACACACACCAATCCGCTCACTGTTCTCTGAAGAAGAACAGCTTTCAAATAGCCTACACAAAAACTCATTAATTCTCATTTTCGGGTAAAATAGTGCTGTTTACATTGGCTCATTTGGCACTTGTATCCTTTGTTGTGAAGCTATCTGTTTCTCTGTCTTTCCCCGTCACCTTTAGGAATACCTCGATGCCTTCTCCACGGCCGTGTGCACTTACTCTCAACTGGCCACTGCTGCGGAGACCGGCTTCAAAACGCTGAATGCCACGGGACGCAGGGAGGTGGAGAAACGACTTCTTGGTATGCAAAGACGAATTATGGTGATTTTTCGAGTGTTTACTCATGCTGCAGTCCTGGTGTAGGATCCAAACGTGTAGAGTGGGGCTATGATTACACATGGTCAGGCATAAACAGTGGGAGGAAAAACAGACCCGTGACACGTGTTAGATGGGGGTGGGGGGGTGTGCTATATCGCATGTCTTAGCCGCTGCCGATCTGACTACTATTTTGTGACGGATGAGGAATAGGACGGTAAAGCTGTGAGACACTTATTAACCGGCCATGACGCATTACAAGTTGTTTCTTGAAAGTCTGTCAATTTACGGGCTAGCTGAAGTAAGGTCGCAGTGATACAATAAGTTTCACTTACGCGAGACGCGAACCATTTGTAAAGTCTGGGTCCCGTGCATTTGGGGTCAGTGTTCGTGTGTGGTACGCGTAGACGGCAGTTTTTCTCATGCCCGTTTTCATCTTTTTTAAAAATTACCCTGTCATTGTAACGTGGCGAGCTTTGGAGAATTTAGTAAGGAAAGGACTTGGAGAGATGCAACGCAAGTCTTCCTCTGTTTTAATGAACTCCCACTCAATGCACCCTGACGGGAGAGTGATAGTGTTCACCATTGGTGATCGATCGGCTACCAGTTTGCAAATAACAGCGAATGAAGGCCGAGGTAAAGTAACACCGGAAGGAAACACCAAGGCAGGGACAATTTCTGAATATTTAATGGTTATTTTTGCAGCTAGCTGGGCCCCTCTGACAGCTAGAAACGGACGCAGACTAATATGCGTACACGCAGCTCGCCTGACCAATAAGAGTAGTCACGACAGTCTGTCGGGCACACCGTAAATTCCAAATTTTTAGCTGTGCTCCCTCCCTGGGTGGGCCCATTGTTACCTTTCACGGGCAAAGGGGCACGCTGCTTTGGTTGAATTTTTAAAGCGGGTTTGCAAAGTTCTCTAATCGTGGGGGGGTTACTACTATATGACGGATATAGTTTCCGCTAGAATGCCACATTCGACCGATGTGCGTTCATTTCGGTTTTGAAATCGAAACAGTTTGACAGTTATTCGTGATAGTTCTATTATATCCGGCCGCTATTCTGCTATTAGGGTACAAGCGGTGGTCGCTCGTAAAGCATGGGATACTTATGTTCCATGAAAATGTACTTTCGCATGTAATCGTGGAGAATGGTGATCTCCGCTCAGGTCACTGGACGTGCCTGCACCGTGGCGCCTTAAGACTCAATCTAGAGCCCTCGGGTGCAGCCGTATAACGATCAGTAGTAGTATTTGGGAAGGAATAAAGACAAAATAAGGGATATTAGGACGACAATTTGCGGCTTATCAGCCGTCGACAGTCAGTCACACGCAGCCGGTTCAAGGTTCGAATCCCGGTTTAGTCAAACATGGAGTTAGCTAAGTCTGGCCGAGGAAGTCTTATAAGCCAGAAATGTCCATTCCAGTCTCTTTCTCTCTCTCCACTTCGTTAGTACTCTTTCCCGCCGAATATAGCCGTCACTCCTCGGAATTATTGTCTTCTAAACTTTCTACGGATTTTTCCTGAATAGACCTGAAGGCTGATTTAGACGGTCTTAAGAATCGCGCCGAATGCGAGCTGGGTCTCTGGACTAGAGTCGCATCACAACGAGAAAAGGATCTGGAATCTCTTCGAAGAAATGCGGCCCTTCTGAAGACAATAAACGAGGAAACTCATGATGAGGCAAGTTACGCGCTCTTGGCCGTCTTCCCCTACAAAACTCTTCTTAGAGCTGAAAATCTTTTTTGATCCTTCTAAACACTAAGAATAAATCATGTTGCAGGGCGGTAGATGAGATTTGTCTGTGGCACTAGAAATGATCAAGGTTCTTGTCAAGGAGTGATGGAATTGGTTATCCAATTCTGCTGCATACTTCAGGAATAGAATAGGATGTCCATCCATGCACTCTTGCATGGAATGAAAACTGTTGAGTTCAGATACCTAAGTATGTTGCATGCACTTCGGTGTGGGCTATGCGACAACATTTTTTTAAAAACAGCCCATGTCATTCGATCTGCTGGAGACCTCGTAGATAGTCTTAGAAAGAGGATTCATATCTGGAGATCATCTCATATAAGCTTTCTAGTACCGCCAAAAGCTGGGGGTCACCGAACCTGAAACATTCCTTGCTCTTAGGAATTTTGTAGGTCTAAGCTTCTTATACCGTTTCAGGATACTTCGGAAAATTCTTCATGCATATCAGATATCGTAGGATTTTTACAGTCTTTGGAATATGTAAGGAAGGAGCAGCTTCCTTCTGCAAACTTCGATGTGCCTCTAAAAGAGGTCTTCCAGAATAAGAAATGCGGGCCTGTGTTTCCTGCATGTTTACTTTTTGGTATGTTTCTGGCACCTTCTAACTGCACTATGCGGGTCATTATTTTGACGGTTAATGGTTTGTAATTTTATGGGATATTGTTTCTACACCGTTGACTACTGTTCCAAAGCCCCAAAAACCTTTACTATATATTTTTATTCTAACTGCGATGGCGGAAGACAAATTGAAACAAATCCGTACAAAATGGAGGTGTGGTTCGAATTGCTAGCCAGTTGCTTTTCGTACGGAACTTAATTCCCTCCACTCTCCTAGGAAGAAGGATGCCACGGACGTTGTAAGCAGTAATCAATGTTGTTTATAGAGGGGCAAGTGCATGACACTAACCGGATCTGAGGACTTCATCCTGGGGGTAAAATTGTTCTGACGCGTCCGGGTAACGAGTTTTACGGCGCCATAGTTCTGCTGGGTCCGCGAACCACTACCACTCCGGTTGCCGTCGCTTCCTGTTCCATTTCCCACAGCAGAGTCTCCAATACACGGATGTAGTTGATTGCCTGACGCAGAATCTCCTGTTTGCTCATTCGCCGTTCAGGTGGGTGACTGGGCACCAGAGCACGTAGTCTAGCAAAGGCCTGGTTCAAATTGCTCATGGGGGCTTGTGGATCGCGATCGCCGTTGGCCCGCATCAGTAGCAACTGGGTACGTGGCACACGTCGGGAGTCACTTTTGTGACCTCTGTTTCAACCACTACCGCGCCGGCGGCGGCGGTGGTGGCGCGATTTTCCCCGTCGCCTTCACTCTGATTGGTTCCCGTTTATACCCTGTTCTTTTTATGGGAAGTGGGAGGGAGGTGGGGTGGATGTGGGGGAAGGGGGGGCGCTATGAACTATTAATGACTCTTTTGTGCCTTTAAACGTGTCCCTCGCTGTCAGCGCTCTGCTATTTAAAGTTCGGCTGCTTAGTTTTTTTTCAACAGATGACTCCCAGGAGGGAAAGAGGAGTGCCTAGAGGGGGGGGAGACTGGTGATTTAGGTTTTTGTCTCTCGGTTGCCTAGCTTTAAGTGTCTAGAAGTGACAATTAACCTTTAAGGCTACTGTTAAAATATGCCTTTGCTTTGTTTCTCCCTCACGAATATCTAAAGTGACGAAAACTTTTCGTTCCTTTACGTAAAAGCATGTGATTTATCGCGTCTCGCGCCGAAAGTTTCTCATACATGCCCACACAGACCAAAAGACCTGCGGTTTCTTGGTGCAGACCAATAGCGAACGTGCCTCCTTGTGGATCTCGTTTTCGCTTGGCATAAAGAAACGAGCTGACAGCGCAAGTACCGGTCCACGCTGTTTGGAGAAAGTGATCGTTCATATTCTTCCGACAAAGCCAAGGAAGACTGGAACTGCCGTCCCTGGATAAGTTGACGTCAGGAGCCAGTCACACCCTTGACCGGAAAAACCCGGGTCCAAGTCCGTGTTCCTTGAAATGTGATCTTTTCGGTTTTGCCTTGCTGCTCTAGAGTTAGTAGTGTAGCTTGATAAACGCCACTGCTATATGAATTTCAGTATTTCCCACGATAAATTCTGCCGCCTGGAGAATGGAGAAGGAAGGCGAGTATCAGGAGCAACCTGCTTTATGCTGCCAATTTGAGTAACATGATGTCGAACGCCTTACAATGCCTCCTTTTTACTAGACTCTTAACGGTTCAAAAACCTAGGCTTTGAAATAATGGTTGTGAATTGGCCGTTTTTGGTTCGATAGTCCGTTCGTGGAAAAGTTCCGCCTGCTCGGGCCTCCTCGCATGAGCAAGGGCATCGCGCTTGCTCACCGCACACGTTGATTGGCTGACTGATTTCACACGTGCATTTCGCAGCCGGCTTGACCTGCTGCGCCACGCGTGGTCGTTTTAGGGCATGACTACATTCCCTTTCCATTTGCCATAGCACTGGATCACCGGCGTTAGGGCACGAGTCCGTGGTTCGACTTAAGAGCACTTATTTTCATGTTTCTCTGACTATTTCCAGGCCAGAGTCTTAGTTCGTCCGGATTTGGATTTGTAGTTGGTACGCGACTGGTCGATGATGACAACCATGTCTGAAATCGACATTCCGGTCTACTTTTTCTCCACCAGTGCAGCCTTTCGTTACCGGCTTTCCGGCGTTGTGCCGTCACCTGTATGGACTTTAGATCAGGATCTTTAACGCCCAACGTATATAATGTTTTCTTTGAATCGAAAGTGGTACTCTGCAAAAGGGGATACTGGACGATACAAACGTAAGGTAGCCTGCTGTGTTTCCGACTCCTCCTTTGCTTACCCATTAAAGCACGCTCTTTCTGCCATTTTTTCGTTAGGATCAACTTCTTAAGCTGCAGGCCCTACGTGCCGAGTGTGCTGTTCGTGTTCTTCAGCTAGAGGAGGACCGTCTGCGTCTTGCCGACCAGTACCAGTCATTTCTGGCCCCCGATTTTCATGTAGGGGTCCTCTGCCTCCACCGGTTCCCTTCGCAGGTTTTCAGCAGGTGGACATGAGTTCAGTGACAGTTATCACTCTGACATATGCATGGCGTCATCCCATGAGATGCAAATTGCTGGGTGAGTGCCTTTAACAGTGAGATGTGGCGTACTTAGTTAACAGGTTGCAAGTAGCTTTTTTATGTGTGCCTGTCGAGATGGAACACAATTTTTCACTTATACGAATTCTTAGGCCTTTTTTCTCGAAGTGCAGTAGACGTTGTGTCACCCCTTGTATTGGCTAAAATAGTTTGCAGCCTCCCACTTTAAACGTTGATTTGACGCTTTTTTGGTCCATGCACTCTTCCTCCTATCCCTTACTACTCATTTGTTAAAAATATTATATCTATATGAATAGAAGAACAAGGTTGGGCTCACTTATCCACCGCCTACGCACTAGTGGACTACCGAGCATTTCTACCGACTGAAAATGAGGTTGCGTACAATGCCTGACGTAGCGGGAAAGCCGCAGTCCACGCGTGCCACACCCACGCATCCGGCAGTATCCAAACTTATGATAGTGTCACCTACGCGTGTCTTTAGCCAATATTGGCCCCAAAAGCCATTCTGGAGTACGCGTATGTAGTTCTAAGCCAATCTAACCTTTATCCAGACCAGGAGGTCTCTCTATAATGACATCGAAGAAGGTAAGAAGTGGTGCTACGATATTGCACGTGCTTTACGTTGTAAGCCCCAAGTTACATTACAACAACAAGTGACGGGGGTGACTTACTACGAGAATTGATCAACTTTTTTAAAAAATAAAAAACTCGCTTTGCCTGCATACATCATATGTTGGATGTGCCTTATCCGGTCGGTGCATAGTCGCCCCGCTGTGCCTTTGGGGCTTAGTGAAGAGCCCTCTCAGTCAGTTGCATGGTGACCAGGAGTATGTACGGAAAGTTGTACTGAAAAAGACGGGGGATATTGGAACGGTTATTTTGGCATATTAGCCGTTGTCCACCTGCCTTATGACACATGAGCATCGAAACCGTGTTCCTTCTACAAAAATATTTTTATATTTTTACATGTACGGAAAATAAATGGAAAATATAATATATTGAGGAAGTCATTTTAGCGATTGTGCTTTTCGCAAACGACCAGAAGGAGTCAGTACTGGAACTTAAGCTCCTAACGTTTAATGAGTTGTGCTGTCTACTGTAGGGTTTAGAATTTTTTATATCACTAAAGCATCACCATTCTTACCTGTCCGCACCTCACGAAACAGGCTACTCAGTCAACGAAAGGTGCCTTCTTCTCCCTCCTAAATTTCGCCACGCGTCCCCAAGGGGCTCCTCTTTGCCCCCTCACAGCGTCAGGGTACCCGCCACCACATCCGGTCGACCAATCCGATCACTCAGTCGACTTACAGACAAGGTAGGCGTCGAGGGAACCTCCCAGGGCCCTCTTTTCTGCACCTTAGAAGTGAGCTCAATTGTAAATGTTCTGTAAAAAGACTTCGAATATTTCACTTTTTATGACTGGTATTTTTTTTTTACAGGAGCCATCAATGCTGGGAACGAGTGCAGTCTCTGCGGCTTTCGAAGACAACGGAGCGCTCCCCAAGTAGGACTTGTTTCTAATTTTCGTCTTAATTTCTTTCTTATCCGCAATGTTTTATGTTCCCCAGCATTTAATGTGTGCATTTGGACAAGCCTTTCCACGTTTAATCTGAGTATATGAAATGAATTCCCGCGTAATTGCACGGCACGAACAATCTACAGAGGCGCAGTCAGTTGCAGGTAAACCAGAGGCCTGGCTATGTATGTTGTCGATTTTCGGATTCGGTATGACGCAGCTCTGAGGGCTGAGAGCAGGTTCGACCCAGCCTTACCTGTGTGCTTTATGTCGTTAACGTCCTCCAACTTTTCACTGTTAAATTACATGCAAAATATTTTACCTTTAATTTCAGGAGAATTGCATTGAGGTGGTGGTGGTGTTGGTGGTGGTGGTGGTCTTTGCTGTACCGTAAATATGCATGGCTCATGGCCGAACATGGTTCAATACAACAGTCGGTGAACCAAAATGCCGAAATAGGCTTTCGATCAGAAAGCATAACTTAAGTGGGGCTGTAATATTTCGTATCGTTCAGCGTAACACCTCGATACTTCAGTAATGTCAGAATGCCGACTTTTTAATAAGCTTTTTCCAGTCGCCTGCACAAACTACATTCGGTAAAAAAATGACTGCTCAGGTACTATGCATTTTTCCTATTGATTTAAGACGCACATAAACTTTCACATATATTTCATACAAAACATGCTGCTCGCTAATTACATCTCCAAATTGCATGCTCAGAGAAAGAGTGTTTTTGGGTCTTAAAATTTTTTTTTTCAACTTCCGAATAATTTTGAACCCTACTTACAGTTGCACATACGCTTAGGGATTCTAATCTACATGCTGAACATTCCCCGTATAAGTAACATTATCCGTTTGTCTACTTGATTAGGAAAAATTCATATAGTACTCATAATATCTAGCAATTAATGTGGATTATGCTGTATGTATTTTGTAGGTTGTATACTTCATAAGCATCGTTAATAAAAGAATTGATAATATGTGCTATGAATGAACTCTCGACGACCTTAAACGATTGAGAAGTAGACGCAATCGCTGGCAGAAATTTATTCGCCTGACCTTGCGGATTCCAGCTCGAACCCATTTTCAGAGACTGCATCAGATAAGCGTACTTCTTAAACAGGGAGTTGCATTATTTGCAGGAATAAGCTGCTATGCTACTGCATACCTATAACAGTTAACGACTATAGTTGGCCGGCGGATGGGTATACATTTTCTTGTTATCCTTCAGTCCTGTTCATCCTCATCTTGTATAGATCTACATCCTATTACCTGACTCATCTTTAATTCAATTCAATTTTTTGCTTGGGCCATTGCAGTACCGAGGCGACCGAAGAGGCTGCATCCTCTGTCTCGAAAAAACTGAATAAGTTGCATCGGCATAGAAGGAGTGTAAAAACTGCCCAAAATCACCATACAAAGGTAAGTATTGCCGGAGCTCCAACTGATATTGTGTACCTTTTTTGCAATCTACTCCACCGCTCTCCTTAAGCGAGTGAGAGATAGTGTTTTTGTCTTTCTGGGAAGGGGCTGGTTTTAATCTACCTTTTCTGCTGTCCTCTGAGAGCTAATTCCTCTCAAGATAGTATAAAAACGCAGTCTATAATGTGTTTAATGTTTATCCTTCATTTTCCATCGCCTAAGTTCAGTTTTTTTTCTGGGCACCTGCAACTTCTCCTTGTCGATAAAAAAAACGTCAAATGAGCTTGCCGTCCAACTGTTAAACTGTGACCTATTTATCAAAGAGCTTTCGGCATGCTCCATACATTATCCAGTGTATGCGTATAACCATATATCTCAATTTTTCAACTTGTTCAGAATTCCCATACCAAGCAAAGAAAACAAAGGAAGGCGAATACTGCGCCTGTGAAACCCTGCACTTCCGCTCTGCGTGTCAGGGAGGGGCGACGCCACTATGTTGAGGATAGGTAAGGTTATTGTTTTTATCATTTTAATTATTTCTACTTAATGGAAATAAAGTAGACACTATATGTTTAGTTTTATGTTCCAAATTTGAAGTGTGCGTCAGACAGAGGTCCTTCCTCTATTTTTCTTCAATTTTGTGTGTTTTTGTCTTCAAGAACTGGCCAACCTTCCCAGGCTCCTAATATACGTGCATGCATAATTTTTCCGCATTCAGGCCGCAACGCCCCCAGAAATCATCTTGGCCAACACGTTTCTCAGTGTTTCACGGAAGGCGGTGTGATGCCAAAGTCGGTAGGTCGGACGCATTCATGCAAACTCTTCACAAGCCCTCTCAAACCGAATCCATACCAGTATCCGATGCCCTGCAGCTCGTCTCAACTGGACAACAGACTGCAGTTTCGACGGTTGCAACTCTGGCTAGCTGCTGCATGGAGTTACTGTCTCGAGGAATTATTTCGTTGCCTCGTCGGGACAATGTCCTTCCATCACTCCGTGGCCATATTGCGGCATCATACCCAAGTTTCTTTAGTAAATCTGACCTCACTCTGTTAGTGCGGCAACTTCCCTGGTCAAGGTTTATCCAGGAAGAGAATTCCCTAGGCCTCTGGGGCTCTACTTATTTGCCAACTTTGCATTTTCAACGGAGGCCACTGTGGTCTCTGCCAGCTACCGAAGTACCCTGTGACCTGGATAGCTCAGACTCTGGGAAAAACCTCCACAAAGGTGATCCATTCCGGCTCGACGTAGATCACGTTTCGATTGAAGAAAGTCACAATTCCGATGACTATTGAAGAGGCCGCAAATGCAAATGTCTGCCAAGTAACAACACTAAGTGAACCGATGCAGAATATAGGGGTAAGTTAATGAGCTTTCATATTTTAGCAGCCTCAGCTTCCTTCCGTGTTTAAAAAATGTTCTCACAGAGCCATTTTAAGAACCTGAAAAAAAGTACGTTAGTATGCTTGCAATGATTTTTGCTAGACAACGAATTTCCCCAGGAAGTTACTATTATTCGCATTCGGTCTTAAGAAAATCCTTTTTGTCCAACTGGTGCTTAACTTATAATCTAGTTAATGGATGAAGTAACTGTTGCTTGGAGTAATTCCTAATATTTCCGAAGGTAAGAGTTTTAGGGCGGTAGTCTGAGAAATCTGAAATATCTGACGCGTTTTGCTTCGAGTTCTCGTCGTAGCTTGTACGAAACATTAAATCTATGAGACTATCTAACAATCAGTTCCCATTACACAGTGAAATGTACGCATTACTTCGATTTTCCACAATTTTTCCCATTTCTCTCAGTTAAAGGCGTTTTTCCGCATTCATCACTATTACCTCATTTAGGTGACACCATCGTCCGACTCACCGGGTCATCTCAATGTATTGGAGTCAGTTGCTGTCCGTTTTCAAAAACTTTCTGCAAATGTTGCACGCGCAGAATACAGTGGTCCAATTTCACACCGAGTCGGACAGGTTGTCTTGGTATTAAGTCCTAATTTCTGTTTTTTTACTCTTTGATATCTCACATTCGAATTCTTTATTATCTAATTCTGTTAAATGCGTCATTTTTAATGCAGAAGCGGAATCACAAGAAGGTGGCATCACGTTTATACCAGAAACCGCATAGAGAACGCTGGGGGACCCACTGAGGAGCCGAACCCCTCGTTGCTGTGTCACACAGCAGCAGAAACATCGGCGAAACACGTGTCTGGGCTTTTAGCTAGTATCTATGTCGGAAGTACGGTATAACGTCTTTGCCATATAAGATTCATACTACTTGTAGTACTACTTGTTTGTAGAATGGGCATTACGTGGTTATTCCACAGTGGTTGATTGTCTTCGACCCAAATGTTCATTGAAATTTTGGGTCTGACCCTAAAAAGTCATGTCCGAATCACCTGACTCCATGTCCTGCACTTAATAATTTCAGAAATTATTTAACCAGATTATTCTCTGGAGTCCATATACCAGAAACCGCATAGAGAACGCTGGGGGACCCACTGAGGAACCGAACTCCTCGTTGCTGTGTCACACAGCAGCAGAAACATCGGCGAAACACGTGTCTGGGCTTTTAGCTAGTACCTATGTCGGAAGTACGGTATAACGTCTTTGCCATATAAGATTCATACTACTTGTAGTACTACTTGTTTGTAGAATGGGCATTACGTGGTTATTCCCAGTGGTTGATTGTCTTCGACCCAAATGTTCATTGAAATTTCGGGTCTGACCCTAAAAAGTCATGTCCGAATCACCTGACTCCATGTCCTGCACTTAATAATTTCAGAAATTATTTCCCCCGATTATTCTCTGGAGTCCATATACCAGAAACCGCATAGAGAACGCTGGGGGACACACTGAGGAACCGAACCCCTCGTTGCTGTGTCACGCAGCAGCAGAAACATCGGCGAAACACGTGTCTGGGCTTTTAGCTAGTATCTATGTCGGAAGTACGGTATAACGTCTTTGCCATATAAGATTCATACTACTTGTAGTACTACTTGTTTGTAGAATGGGCATTACGCGGTTATTCCACAGTGGTTGATTGTCTTCGACCACAAATGTTCATTGAAATTTCGGGTCTGACCCTAAAAAGTCATGTCCGAATCACCTGACTCCATGTCCTGCACTTAATAATTTCAGAAATTATTATCCAGATTATTCTCTGGAGTCCATATACCAGAAACCGCATAGAGAACGCTGGGGGACCCACTGAGGAACCGAACCCCTCGTTGCTGTGTCACACAGCAGCAGAAACATCGGCGAAACACGTGTCTGGGCTTTTAGCTAGTACCTATGTCGGAAGTACGGTATAATGTCTTTGCCATATAAGATTCATACTACTTGTAGTACTACTTGTTTGTAGAATGGGCATTACGTGGTTATTCCACAGTGGTTGATTGTCTTCGACCCAAAATGTTCATTGAAAGTTCGGGTCTGACCTTAAAAAGTCATGTCCGAAGCACTGACTCCATGTCCTGCACTTAATAATTTCAGAAATTATCGACCCGATTATTCTCTGGAGTCCATATACCAGAAACCGCATAGAGAACGCTGGGGGACCCACTGAGGAGCCGAACCCCTCGTTGCTGCGTCACACAGCAGCAGAAACATCGGCGAAACACGTGTCTGGGCTTTAAGCTAGTATCTATGGCGGAAGTACGGTATAACGTCTTTGCCATATATATATATATATATATATATATGATATGTGACTCATCGATTCATGCTTATGAACATTTATACTTCGGTTGTGCCCCTGGAACTCAGACTAGAGCCCTCACGGGCGGTCGCATAACGATGTGAAGCATATGTTGATATCGTGGAATCGACAAAGTCAGGAGACCGGAATGGCCATTTCGGTCATTAGCAGTCATCAGCGCACTTATCCCGGTGGCACACCTGAGTCGAACCCATGACATCTGGTATTTGAGTCGAACGTCTCTACCATTGAGCCACGGCCTCGTTGCGTCGATGCAGATCGGGATATGATGGTGCTCACCGATCTGCTAGGAACATTTATGTTCCGTTGTGCCCCTAACTAGATTTAGAGCATCTGCGGTCGCATAGCGACGTGAAGCAGATGTTGATAATGTGGGACCGACGGTCAGGGGAGACCTGGATGGCTATTTCTGACTGACAGCCGTCATCGCCAGCCATATCCAGTGTGGCGACCTGGGATTTCGAACCCGCGACCTTTGAGCTTGAGTCGAACGCTCTTGCATTGAGCCACGGGCTCGTTGCTTTGTCGGCTGCGATCGGGAATATGATGATAGCGTGTGGCTCACCGATCTGCTTAAGGATCAACATATGCTTCACGTCGCTATGCGACCGCCTGCGAGGCTCTATTCTGAGCTCCAGGGCAACGGAACATGCATGTTCCTTACAGATCGGTGAGCCCCACACTATCATCATATTCCCGATCACAACCGACAAAACAACGAGCCCGTGGCTCAATGGTAGAGCGTTCGACTCAAATACCAAAGTTCGCGAGTTCGAATCCCAGGTGTTCCACACTTTGGATTGGGTATGACTGTTTGATGACGGCTAATAAGCCAGAAATGGTCATTCCGGTCTCCCTTGACTTTGTCGGTTCCACATTATCAACATATGCTTCACGTCGCTATGCGACCGCCTGTGAGTACTCTAGTCTGAGTTCCAGGGCACAACGGAACATAAATGTTCCTTAAGCAGATCGGTGAGCCACACACTATCATCATATTCCCGATCACAACCGACAAAACAACGAGCCCGTGGCTCAATGGTAGAGCGTTCGACTCAAATACCAAAGGTCGCGGGTTCGAATCCCAGTTGTGCCACACTTTGGATTGGGTATGACTGGCTGATGACGGCTAATAAGCCAGAAATGGCCATTCCGGTCTCCCTTGACTTTGTCGGTTCCACATTATCAACATATGCTTCACGTCGCTATGCGACTGCCTGTGAGTACTCTAGTCTGAGTTCCAGGGCACAACGGAACATAAATGTTCCTTAAGCAGATCGGTGAGCCACACACTATCATCATATTCCCGATCACAACCGACAAAACAACGAGCCCGTGGCTCAATGGTAGAGCGTTCGACTCAAATACCAAAGGTCGCGGGTTCGAATCCCAGGTGTGCCACACTTGGGATTGGGTATGGCTGGCTGATGACGGCTAATAAGCCAGAAATGGCCATTCCGGTCTCCCTTGACTTTGTTGGTTCCACATTATCAATATATATATATATATGTCCAGTCATGTCCAACCCCGGGTTTGCAACTTCTGCGGCTCGCACCCGCGCTATTTTTGTCATTATTTTAACGCTCTATGCACTCAGTTAGTTTGTTCTTACATTTGCTTGCCCTTTCTCTGCTTCTTTTCTGCTCACACCCATAAATTCTGAAAGTTTAATATTCCGTCCTCTTTGCAGGCTCTTCGGTGATGTTTCTCTCACCGAGTCCTACTCAGTGTCTCAGGACGCGTTGGATTCTGATGTCCCCAGTCCACCGGGTAACCTAATCAGTAGTTCGGACTTTTCTATGACGAGAAAAGCGCCTGGAATTCAGGCAAATCTGAAACTTCAAAGTCTAGCCGAAACCCTGCTTGAGGAAGTACACAGCTTCCTCTCTGCCAAATCGGAAGGTTTGGATCAGTCACAGGTTCGTGCGTGTCTGCCACTATAAATTACTGCATCCGAATAATATTAACCATTCTAACCTTCGACACATCCGTTTCAGTTGCATATGGAGCTAACGGTCCTTTCAGTTTGGTTGGTTTCTTCTGTTAGTGGAGCTGCGGATGTCGAATTTGTTGCTTATAACATAACATACTTGTGCTCTTGTATATATTTTTGCATTAGGACCGAACATTTGTGTGCAGGAGGTACACAGATGAAGACTAAATGAAACTAAATAAATCGCTTTTAGGTTATTTTTCAACCTGTCGGCCATGTTAAAAGCGCCAGGGCCGAGAGGTTCTGGGTATCCAACCACAACCAACTACAATAGCCTGGCCAACGTCAGGCCTATCGTGTGATTACCTATGCAAGCGAAAATTCGACAGCCCTGAAGTAATTGAGAAGAGGTAGATGCGATCACTGGGGTATATGATTACATATTCGTGACTCCTATATCTCATACGAAGCTTGTTTGTTTCGGAAAGCCAATGGATCGATGTGTGCCGATTCCTGATTGAATATATATATATATATATATATATATATATATATATATATATATATATATATGTTATGGAAAGTACGCTCTCACCGATCGGTTACAGGACTCACTCGTCCCGTTGTGCCTTGGGGCCCACCCTCGAGCCCCGCCAGCAGCCGCAAGGTGGCTTAGGATATAGGCAGAATAATATGACCGACAAAGACAAGAGAGACTGGAATGACCATTTCTGGCTTATTAGACGTCATGAGCCAGCCATACCCAGCTCCAGGCGCTGCGGTGCCCGAGGCTCGAACTTGCGACCTGTTAGGCAGAATTCTAACGCTCCATTTCATCATATGCTACACGTCGCTATGCGACCGCCTGCGAGGGCTCTAGTCTGAGCTCCAGGGCACAACGGAACATGCATGTTCCTTAAGCAGATCGGTGAGCCCCACACTATCATCATATTCCCGATCACAACCGACAAAACAACGAGCCCGTGGCTCAATGGTAGAGCGTTCGACTCAAATACCAAAGGTCGCGGGTTCGAATCCCAGGTGTGCCACACTTGGGATTGGGTATGACTGGCTGATGACGACTAATAAGCCAGAAATGGCCATTCCGGTCTCTCTTGTCTGTGTCGGTTCCATTCCATCATATGCTACACGTCGCTATGCGACCGCCTGCGAGGGCTCTAGTCTGAGCTCCAGGGCACAACGGAACATTCATGTTCCTTAAGCAGATCGGTGAGGCCCACACTATCATTATATATATATATATATATATATATATATATTTATATTGTGGTGGAAATTTGTTCATTAATCAGGTTGGTGGATATTTCCGTCCCGTTGCGCCTTGCAGCTTAGCCTAGAGCCTTCACACGAGGTCCCGGAGTTCGCACCTTGCCTCAGGTATTTTTTTAGTTTTAACCGTATAACGCTGAGTCCAGTGGTCCAATCTCTCTTTCTTTCTGTCTCTCTCTCTCTCACACACACGCTCTGTCGGTCCCAACCTTGATTTTACAAAAGCCGCATGCGAGCAATGCTCACTTACCGATCACACCTTCGCGACGTAAGGTTAACCTTCCTTTTTCTCTTAAGCCTCTTAGTTAAAGTCCTCATCTCTCCATCAGATGAAATAGCCGTGCACAATCCAGTATCGCAGGGCTTTCCAAAAAACTTAGAGGGCAAGGATGACTTGCGTAGCCTCCGACTTTACCTACCTTTTAAACCGATACCATTTTAATCTGTCATTTTAGCACAGATTTATTGGCTTTAATGTGAAGTACTCTATCGTATAATCAGGTGCTCACGCTGTCTTGTGAGAGCTCTTGTCTGCGGCACCAAGATGTGATGGAATGCTCTCATTCAGTCCCACATTCTGGGGAGATTGCTGTGTGCCAGTTGCATTGCAGGCCTAAGAATCCTGGTTTTAGTCACGCAGACGCTTCAAGAAACTGTCTAACCAAAGCAGGTTTTCTCTTCACAGGAACTGCCGATGGCTGCGAAGGGCCTTCTCCTCTGTTTGGAAGACATGCGCAAAGAAATGTGCGAGGCCGTGCAGACCACTGTGACATCCAACTGGGTCCCACCATCCGGTGACCGAGATCCCCTACCCATTCTTCTTCCCCCAAATGTCCTTGAATTGACTGTGGACTCCCAGGTTGCGAACCTCTGTATCGGTGAAGTCTGGTCTTCAATTGCACTGCGTTTGGAGCAACGTTACAGGCGTTGGAGCACTCAGCCCCGAGATGAATTACTCTACGTGCGTACAACTTCTTAACTTTGACATTGTTGGCTAGTGGATCGGCTTAACCAGATGACAGCTGCATTGGTTACGGCATAAGAACTTCGTAGTGGCCGACGAATTTGAGGGTAACACACATGGGATAACGTACAGCGCGAAAATCACTGGTGTGGTTAGGATCGCACTCCATTCTATTCTGTCCGCCCGCCCGCCAGATAGCCACTGGCGATAAACGACGTTGTGTCATAAGATATAGTAAAGATTTATATATTTGGTAAACGATAAACGATACAAGGAAAAATGAGTTATAGCAGGGGATGATCTTTCTGGATGGGGTAGATGGCACTGACATATCTGCTCTCCAACCGAAGGCAATGCAGCACTTTGGGCAGCTGCAGGGCAGGACCATATAAGATACCAACGTTCAGAGCGAGTGGGATAAGTAAGGGGAGCGGGGAGGGGAGGTGGTTCCTGTTCCATTGTCCTACGATAAGTTGAATCATAACGGGGATTAAACTGCCTCACGGCATTCTTTCTGGTGGCAGAGCAAAGTCTGTGCAAGCCTCACCACTGTGGCTGTGCTTGCATGTCGTGTCAGGCTCTCTTCTCCGCCTCAGCCACCGTGAACAGTCCCAGCACTCGTTTCTTGACAGGTTCGTACAGTCAACTTCTGTATGGCGGTTGGAAGAGAGGCAGCAAGACCAATACTCGGAAATTCAGCCTACGAAAAAACCAATTCATTTCTCATTAGCATAATTGGGACCCACTTGAATCTGCCACGACGCGATATAAGTCGTGGCTTGGAAGACTACCAACTGGGAACATGACTCGGTCGCTATACAGACAGAGTAGTCAGGCAGCCATGTTTAATTTCTTATTGTGGCATTTTTTTTATCCATGTGCGATCCGAGCAGCCCTCCTAAAAGTCTGATTTATCCGAACTGCGGACCAGATCGCGTGTGGCACGCGTAGACGGGCTGTTGCTTTTTTGCCAGCCACTCACTTCCTGTCCCCCACCGGTCGTTTTCACAGTATCTGGCCACCAGAGTAAGGTGTTTGAGAGAGGATAGAGTGAGGTAGATGCAGCACAAGCCATCACTGCTGAGCAAAATCCTTGGGTCATGCAGTAGACGTTATCGTTTGCGACGACCGAGCTGCGTGCGCATCTTTATTTCGGGCAAATGATGTGGGTTAGTCATCCGGTAAATTCCAGTGAGGCCGACACTTGAGCCTCCATCCTCCTGGCACATCAGCGAAGTCCTCAATAGAATAAACCAGACGTGTTTGAATCCCCCCGACTCGCTAATAGCCAGGACATGGAAGTCTGTCGATTAACAGTCTGACTTTTTCTTTCTCAGGACTGCGAGTCAGTCTCTAATGCCCCTTCTGACAGTGACCTGCGTGGTATTCGCAATCGCGTGATATTCGAACGGCCCTTGCAGAATTCTTATGCGTGCAGTGCATCCAGAGCCAATGTGGCACGTTTAGATGGGTAGTTTAACTTCTTAAACCATGGATTTCTGCACTCACCATTGGTCTTTTGTATGGTATTTTATCATCAGAGCAAAGTACATGAGGTAAGAGACAGTGTGGTGGCAGCTGTGCAAGTCTGCATCACTAATAGGTAGTTAACACGGAAATAATTGGTGATTTACTTAGCTCATTGCTTGCGACAGTCGAATTGGCAGTTTCGGTTTACCACCCGCTGTCCTCTCGAGAGCTTATTTTTGAAGTCACCGAATATGCAGGTTTTCTCCGGCCGTCACATGTTCTGTTTATTTACCAGTGCCTTTCGCTATATATGCCGTAGCTCACCTTGTATAACAGCACCTAGCTGTGTGAAGGAGACACGCGACGGCTTTTGCGCTGGCTGGTAGTTGCCAGTCCCATAAGCTGTATACCTGACCAGCTTGAGAGAGAGAGAGAGAGAGAGAGAGAGAGAGAGAGAGAGAGAGAGAGAGAGAGAGAGAGAGAGAGAGAGAGAGAGAGAGAGAGAGAGAGAGAGAGAGAGAGAGAGAGAGAGAGAGAGAGAGAGAGAGAGAGAGAGAGAGAGAGAGAGAGAGAGAGAGAGAGAGAGAGAGAGAGAGAGAGAGAGAGAGAGAGAGAGAGAGGAGAGAGAGAGAGAGAGATGAGAGAGAGAGAGGGAGAGAGAGAGAGAGAGAGAGAGAGAGAGAGAGAGAGAGAGAGAGAGAGAGAGAGAGAGAGAGAGAGAGAGAGAGAGAGAGAGAGAGAGAGAGAGAGAGAGAGAGAGAGAGAGAGAGAGAGAGAGAGAGAGAGAGAGAGAGAGAGAGAGAGAGAGAGAGAGAGGAATACGATTTTGACGCATCATTCAAAATTTTTCAGCAAAATATAAATGGATCCATTCACTGAGGATAATAGGGATAAGTAAACAAAATATGCAAGAACTCAAAGGAGTCAAAATGGAAATCTAGCGGGGAGACAGTTCTAGTCTGAGCTTTTTTATTTCAGTCTCTTCACACGTAAAAGGTAGCGTGCTAGAAATGGTAAAATGGAGCGCTGGTATGCCGCTGTACGGCAGGCTATATGGCAAAACCTCGGCGCATCGGACGGGAAGACTTCACAGCAATCAGCTCAGAGTGGAGGGGATGGGTTTCATCATCAGGATTCACCCAGCGAATTGTTTTGACTGTCGAAAAGTGCCGTTTTGCTATATCAAAATCCACTAAAACAGTAACAGAAACACCAGCAGCAGAAGAGAGCATTCGGAGAATACGTTTCAAAAATCAAAAATCCTTTTTAAGCAAGGCTGGAAAAATCACGGGAGAGCAATAAAGGATGAGGGGAAGAACACATGCCCTATAAATCGCCAGATAAGGCCTGAGGTGTGGGATAGGAACGTAAACGGCGAATATAATATAGAAGTTTACGAATTTTTGCAAAAAGAGCATCGATATGTTGGGAGAATGAAAGATTCTGCGATGTCAGAGTAACGCCAAGGTACCGAAAAGCGAATACCCCGTTGGGAAGGACGGCTGAGAATTGAGAACTAGGGATGGTCGCGGAAAAACACATTGGACAGACTTCTCATGGTTCAGGCTGAAGGCCATTATCGGACGACCAGGCTGCAACATGGTCAAGGCCATCCTTCAGACACTGGAGATGTGTCTGATTTTTAAAGGATGACCAACAACCATGTCTTCGGCATATTTGATGTACAGACAGTCATTTGCGGACCTCAAATCATCAGTGTGAAGGGAGAAAGCGAGGGGATAAGATTGCACCTTGAAGAACACCGCAGTTTTTGGAAGGGACAGTAGAAATTCCACTTGCCGGATTGTACGGAATTGAGTACGGGAAAGTAAAATAATCTTCAAGCCAAGAGACAACCCAGCCGGGAGAGCAGACGCGAATTTTTATTAAGAATGAGATGGCGCGGGATGGTGTTGAAGGCAGAGGAGTAGTCAAGAAATGTGCACGCGTACGCACGGCAGCCCTTATCTAAATCCCAGAGCCGAATTTACTACAAGGGCAACAGCATCTAGGGTACTACGCTGGGCCTTATAGGCAAATTGTAATGGGTCGGAGAAATTGGAGGAAAAAGGCTTAATTGTATCGAGAGCGACTCGTTCAGCAATCTTCAGTAAAGCGGAAGAGCAGGCTATTGGACGGAAAAAGATTTAGGACCAAAATTAGCGGACTTTTTAGGGATAAGAGTGATTCTTACTGAACGCCAAATGTCAGGAATCTTTGACTCCATGAAGGACATGTGCAGTAAGGTGTGTCAAAAATGGGGAAATCTGAGAGCAGCAGTATTTTAAAACAAATGGTGAGACTTCATCCGGCCCACCAGCAGTTGAACCACGAACATTTTTCAAATGTTTCTCCACTGTTGCCACTGACACGGGAGAAAAAACGCTTGGTAGTAACGAAAGGCTGTTTGTCGGGAGATTGGAGTCAGTAGAAGTATGGATAAAATGTTTGTTTAGATCGTCTAAATCAGCATCAACATGTGCCAGTTTACCACATTGGCCAGTGAGACGCTTAAGATTCCTCCAGAGTTCAGCAGAGGAAAGCCGAAAAGAAGGTTTAGACGGAGAGGCAAAAAGCTGACTAACAAACAAATCATTTAATCTGCAAATCTCCTTTTTTATTAAGATGTTAACCTCCTTTAGACAGTCTCGGAGGCCTAGCTTGTAAAGAAGTTCTTTTTTACGTCTTAAAGATTTTAGAAAAGGGGAAGAAATTCTGTCAGGTCGGACCAAAACTGTATCAAGAGGACAACAAATGTTAAAAATTTCTTTTAAAATGTTGTTAGGAAGCTGGAACACGACTCAACATTGGATTGACTGAGGAAGACGGGGATAGTGTACAATATGCAAGTCTGGAGAAGTAAAATGTTTTCCGGGGATGTGTCGTGAACCTTAACTTTCCTTTCGGGTTTGAGTAGCAGCGCACGTGTAGAAGCGGAGTAAATTTTTGGAAGGCCTAATAATACAGAGTGATCGGAACCAGATAATGGAGCTCTGTTCTTAACAAGGAAGAACTTGGATTGGTTTGTCAAAACGTGATCAAGAGGGGCATCAGCGCGAGTATTAAAGGAAACAAGGTCATCAAAGCCTAATAACGTAAACGGACGTAAATTCACACGATTAAAATCACCACATAAGACAATAAGATGCTCGCAGGACAATAAAGCAAGTTTTTCCGAAAGAACGTCAAAGAAATGGTTAAGCGCACCTTCACAGGTAGAGGGGGAATATAGATACTAACAAATAGGATGCCCTTAAATGTATATAAAAATTGGGGCTTACAGATGACAGCAATAACGTCTATCAAATCCTCAGAGTAGGAAAATAAGGACTTACAGAAAAGTGCAACAGCTGGCTTCATGGAAATTATTCGGAAAATTTTTCAGTTTACGTGCATTCAAAAAGGTGCTAGCGTAGTGCAGAGATGACCTTATAAACATAGTTCAGACAAACAAATAAACGTAAAAAAAACAGAATATAAAATAGAAATAGGAAGAGGAGTGTACAGTTACAGAAAATTTCCTCGTGAATGGAGAGCAAACAAAAATGGCGGTTCAAATTCAAAAGCCCGCCAAAATCTGTTCCCAGATCTGCTAACATAAACCAGTGTCCTATCTGGTGCACTAATATCATTACTTTACTGCCCTGATGCAAGGCTCAAAAACATATCAGTTCTGCTTTGGACTAGCTAGCATTGGCGTTTGTGAGTCTGTTTTTACTACCAGATGCAGTACAAGCGACTCCGGTTTGGTACAGGACTGCTTATGTGAGCTTGAGATGGGAACTTCAGGACAAGAGAATCGCTCTTATTTCCGAACAATCAGAATGGTTTGGTGCTTGTTTCTTGAGTCTACCTTTGAATGGCGTGACTGCTTAATCTCTGTGGGATCTCCTTCCCTTTCATTAACTTCTGCTGAGTTGTTTTCATGCACGTATGCCATAATCTTGAGAGCTAGCTCAATGATAGAACTTTTAGCTTAGTCCGTGCTGATTCAGGGGTTCAGATTTCATTACCGGCTCCTCCAGGCTTAACTGACTCTCGGAAATTGCCTTTTAATTTTCTCCTATGTTTATCGGTACCGCTTTCTAAAGTATGTTAGGCCTTCAGGGATCATTTACATACATCCAACCTTCGTCTGTATCGTTTTAGCCACCTACAGGAACCACTAATGTCTTTGATTAGACTACTACTTATCATTTTTGTAGGCTTACAGTCTGGTTTATCCTTACACCTCCTCTGAAATTCAATTCACATTTCAATGTCTGTGTGATGCGTTTTTTTACCAGTTACTACGTTTGATCCGACTTCTGTATGTTTGCTCATATGCATTTGTTTCTCTACCCAACCAAAAGCGAATAAAATGTGCCGACATGGAAATCCTGGGACAGTGCTTCAGGGTATTCCAGTCATCCGCCACTGAACTGAGTGATCTGACGGAATTCTTTAGCAGCCCCAACGACTCTGGCAGAAACAGTACTGCAACACAATCTATACGGCTCATTCAGCTCGATTTGTGTCTCCTGCGTTGTACAGAAGGGGTCAGTCACTGGCTTCATGTTCTTGACTCCTCGATGGCTCCCTCTGCGAACAACCCTTGTTCCAAGATCATGCAACTATTCCGAGTGAGTCAACTTGTACCCAACCTATTCTTTTTACTCTCCCGGTTATTGACTTTTTAGGAAACTCTATTTTGTTAATCGTACACTGCTATATTACTCTTCATCTGAACCTGCAACTTTGCTTATTATCCTTACACCTACTCGCTGTTTTTCCATGCTCCCCAGCCATCTCCGAGTCATAAGCGATGTCGTTCTTTTCAAAGCTGTACGTATTACATAGGAAAGAAGACTATGTTACCGAGTACATAATTGTATTATTCTGAGCTTCGATACCTTGACTCTTTCCTCGTAAACATTCCAAACGCAAAAATAAAGCCGTTCAAGTTAGACATGAAGGTGCAATAAATTGTGTTAATTTGAATTAATTAAATGATTTGAGTAGGTACTCTAGTTAATAAAGCTCTGACGACTTTTGACAGAAATGGTAAACTTTCAACTGGCATCCACGCGTCCGGCAGACTCCAGGCCTGCCTGCGCACAGACTGGATGTCTGCCTTCCTTGCACGCAGCGAAGCAAATACTCGAGGCGACGGAGCCTACCTATTCAGAAGAGAGGACACGTGCTCTTAAGTCTTGTTTCGCCTGCCTGACGCTCTTGCGATCGCATTTGACACAGAATAGCTTCGCTTGGCGAACACGATTTCCACGATGGCAGACGATCTTGCGCGATGCGAAAGAAAATCTTGCAAGCGAATCTGCATCACTCAGAACTGCGCTTCAGACGCGCGATGTCAACGTAGCTCTTGCAAAGGTCAGTTGCTTCGTGCCATTGTCTGTCCAATTCAAATTTTCTTATGTGACTATGCATAAAGGACAAATAGACTCAATTGGAGAGCGGAGAGTGCCTCAGAGGTTCAGATATAATAGTTTAGCGACAATCTGTCTACTTTTCGACTGTAGCAGAGACTTCGTCTTTTTCTTTTCTTCGCATAGTTTATCATACTTCACTCGGAGACAACCAGTTTATTGTCAGGTGGGCTTTTGAAATTGAGCTGCCATTTTTTCTGCTCTGCATTCGCAGGTATATTTCCTTCTGTTGGTCTATTTGGCTCAGTATATACCGCTTATTCGACCTACAACAATGAGGTCATCAGCGCACGACACTGCTACCATTTTAAAGGAAGCCAACTTCAATCTACATTTTGCAAGTAATTCAAGGACGAGTCATCATGATGTCGATAGTTGCAGGCTTCGGTCATTCGCTTGCGAAATCCAGTGTTATTTTTTTTGGGTGCCCATTATTATTCACGCTGAATTAACGACATTTTTGCTGAAAATTTTGGTATTTCACTTTCAAAATAAAGCGTACCTCTCTCTCTCCCTCTCTCTCAAGAACTTGTTCTGACTGTGACGCAAAACACAGTGCCTTGTTCATGTTCCGAAGAAATTGATGCACGAACATGGAGTACATGTATCGAAACAAACCGTTTCAGGCTCGCTTTGAAAATCGATATCTGAGCTGAAACTCATCAGCTACTGTGGACTCACCTCATAATATTTACGAGCCGCCAACAGGCATTTAGAAATACCCAACTATATAATGATCTACCATAGCGATTGCAAAGGTACTGAATGCGGGGGTTTCGACTCACCAATGGGCCGCCCAACGTTCCTCCTGTGTTTTCTGGTAATATGAACACCAGTTTCCATTCTGCCCGTAGGCAGCTTTCGAATCTGACCCTGTTGTTCTGCAGTACCTGACAGATTTCAGCTCAAATATTCATATCAGCATTCGCTTCGAGCTTGAAAATCCTTGTTTCGAAGGAAATGCAATGCTTTGTCCCATGAGCTCCAACTAGGGTTCATTCAGTATTAAAAGAGATTCACTTGAAAAGGGCATAGCTTCCACAATTTTCTCAGCCTAGCACTCACTCATGTGTAGTCTTGCTTCTACTGCAAAAAGAGAAAATTTTATTCCTTTTTGTCTATTATGCCAGAGTACTATGCACCCTTTCTGAAGATTTTTGGAAATTGCAGTCAAGAGAACATGTATGCGGGATTCAGCGGTGGTTTGCCTCTGGATCAAAATTCCTGGTCAGGGATGGATCTGTAGAGGCTCCTCTCTTGTAACTTTGATGACTCCTGCTGCCAACCGACACAACCTAATTCCATGGATCCCGGTTCTTTCCCGGCTGCGAGTTGTGTTTGTTTAGCTGAAGATGAAACCCATCCCGAGGCGCCTTTGTTAGCTGCCAGCCTTTGCCGATCGTTCTGGTTTTACGGAAAGCTCGCCGTAGACCCCTGCGAGGGCCTAGTCTGTAGCTCAAAATGCTTCGTTTCCGTTTTGTAGAACCTCACCCCCTCTCTCTCTCTCTCTCTCTACAAATTATAAGCTATCTTTGAAGTAATCGCTTGTTGGTGCAGGAAATTTAGAATGAGCCTAAGTGATTGACTCTTTTCTAACTATTCCGCCTCTTGCGATTTCGATCTTCTAGCTGGCCTCACTGGTATCGCAGCGCTTCCGCGGTCCGGAGCTGGAGTCAGTTCGGTTCGGAGTTCGTTATTTACTGCCAATCTCCTCACAGCATGATAAATTCCTAGATGATCTGCTCGTCATTGATGAGGACCTGCGTCGTATTCTTTGTCAGGTTAGTCCATGTTTACGAATTCGGCCAACTCCCGCGATGCAGCCGAGTGTTTGAAGTGCTTCTGTGGTTAATAGTTCACAGCCTCTTCTAAAAATATTGGTGTAAGAACTTCGAAAATCGTCAAAACCTGCGTTGACTCTCCTTAACAGGCTGCTATGGACTTGCTGGCTTCAGTGTCTCTTGGTGGTGAAGAGGAGTTCAACGTGCTAGCCTCCCACTTGGATCAAGCTCTGCGGTTTGCCGAGGCCAGCTTGGCAAAGTTACCCTCAGGAGTAGTCCACGGCTCCCCAACATCACCGATTGAGACACTTGAAGTAAGTGGACAACTGAAGTGTCTTATATCTTCTTGCTTAGCAGCAACTTTCTTTGCTTCGTTTCAAAGTTCCTGTGCCGTCTTTTTTCGCTGTTTGCTGTCATTTATGCGTCCTCTGCGCTTCTCCATTTGCTTCGGTCTTTTAAAATCCTTTCTCCTCATCTCTTTTATTTTTCTCCCTTTTTTCTGATCGTTCCAAGGATATTTAGCGTAACCAGCAAATCGTATCCTACTTATTACCCTCACCGTTTTCCTCTCTCTCTCTCTCTCTCTCTCTCTCTCTCTCTCTCTCTCTCTCTCTCTCTCTCTCTCTCTCTCTCTCTCTCTCTCTCTCTCTCTCTCTCTCTCTCTCTCTCTCTCTCTCTCTCTCTCTCTCTCTCTCTCTCTCTCTCTCTCTCTCTCTCTCACCTCTCTCTCTCTCTATCTCTCTCTCTCACCCTCTCTCTCTCTCTCTCACCCTCTCTCTCTCTCACCCTCTCTCTCTCTCTCTCTCTCTCTCTCTCTCTCTCTCTCCTTCTTTCATTCTTTTTCCCTCCTCCTGCTGCATCTCTGTCATTCCATGCCCTTTGCCCCATGCTGTTTGCCCATGCCCTCCTGGGTTTCTGGTTTTCTTTTCTCTCAGTTGAGTCTTTTCGGTAGGATATGAATATATACACCCCATTAGTACGGGTATTGTAGTAAAGGTCGTTTTACGGTTGGTACACTTACAGCCTTTCTGAAATCCAGTTGGTCATTCTCTTACCAAATCAGGTGCCTGGTTCTTTCCAAAAAAATTAAAAGACAGTATTTTCTTTATGAAATTTTGTGAGTTCCTTTTTTCAGTTCAGTTCAGTTTATTAAGAGAAATATAGACAAACGCCTTTGAATTCTCTCATGGTTACAGTATGGCTAAATAGGCTCTGGTACATCATGAAAATGTAAAAAAAGTTGGTTTACATAATAGCGTCCGGAAAATAAGCAGCTGTTGGCTAATTGAAGAGAGTAAACATAAATGTGTACTCACATATTACAAGTAGCATGAGAACATGCTATTGTTGTTGACAAGATTCTCGTGAGTGAGGCTACTTCTTCTATATACTTCTTCTTGTACTGCGTGGGTTGAATTAAGCGTTTCTTAATACATTAAAACAAGCTTATGACGTAAAAAGGATTTTTCCTGCTTGCTACATACTTTCAACTTTACTATCCGTTCCTTTAAATGTTCCCACCTGTAAAGCCCCACTTACCACCGTTGAAGTATTAGAGTTGGTCTTCGGTCAAAGTGCTAGGGTCGTCTATGCTTGTATCCGACCGTCCTGCCTTTGAATCCCTTGCCTCTTTTCTATCTGGATTACGGGTTTGGTCTGCACCTTTTGATGTTTTCTTGACAGGAACTACTCCGTCATGCTACGAAAATGGCCCACAGCGTTCTGCTCTCTGGCCGCTGTGCGGCCGAGCACCAGAGAGTGTCAGATCGCTACTCCGAGTTCTTTCGGCGCGTCTGCGCTCGGTTGAGGCAGGAACTGGTGCACAAATGGCAAATTTCCGACCTGCAGACTTACCTTTCCGCCCTGGAAGGTGGGTGAGATTGGCATTTTCCTCCGCTTCCTCCCCCTTCTCCTCGTAATCGTCATTTTGCTTGCCGTTCTCGAGTGATGCATAGGAGATGGAAAAAAGAGTGAGGCTGACACTGAGGAATCCTTCCTCACTATAATGAATCTGATGCGCTTGGATTTATTACGACGCACTAAGGATCGTGACTTGGAAAGCTGCTAGCTGACTGTACAGCTTGGTCTTTATCGGAACTGACGGTTAAGTCTTGTTGGCTCCTTCTAAATGTGGCCTTTATGGAATCCTCGCTACCACGAGATCCGAGCCACGCTCATCGAAGCCTGGTGTATGCTGTGGAGATCAGGTCATGTGGGGAGATACGCGACGATGACCTATGGCGAAGCTGCACTTGATCATTTGACAACCGTTTGCTTTTCTCTCGGAAAAATGCTTTTCTGGGGGCTTTATAATGATGATTGTCAAAATCCGTCATTTTTTTCAAAGTATAGTCGAGGAAAATCAAATTATTTGACCTACATATACTATTTCCTGACATATATTGATGATTTTTCTGCCAAAATCACTTCAACTACCATTCCTTTTTATATTGAAACCATTTTCGTCATCTTTTTAGACTCCGCTCTGCTGTTATTAAAACACTAAAAGTGACCATAAAATTTTGAAATTGGACTCAATTGGTTGACTCCGTGTCTGTGCCGTTTCTAAACTCGGAAAGGATATGGCATGTAGCCTCTGCGGGTTTAACAATCAATACTCACTGCTGCATTTACTTAAGAAGGTTTTGTTCCATTAAATTATTCCCTTGGTTTCGGTTAGACTTGGGGATGGGGTTAAAGTTTAGATTAAGTTTGCAGTTAAGGTGTGAGTTGGGGCTAACTTTTGGGTTAGGGGTCTGCATCCTAAAGTCTCTAAGGCCGCACCTATTATCACTAATTCCCGCAAGCCATGTTTAACGTTTATCAGTTGCAGACCCCGACTATGTACCATATTCTTGCCTTACCGATACATCAACATGTACTAAACTGTACAAAACGCATCCTAGCATCTGCTTGAAGGTAAACAGAGCCAGTGGAGTGTGGGCTTGTTCGCAGTTACTTAGGGGATACTTGCATTAGCCTGGAAAGTGCGCATGTATTAAAAATTACCAGATAGTCGGTTGGCGTTATCCTGCTTTTAAAGGCAAAAATTAAATCGACTAATAAATTCGAAGGCTTTCAAGAAGAAGACCTTCTTTATTTGAAAATAACGTGGTTATGCACATCTTGCCTCATTTGGTTCGCGCTTATTGGCAGAACGAATTTCAGATTGGCGACGATAATGTAGGCGAATATTATTCTTTCATGTTTATGCCCTCCACTAAAGAAACGCGAATTCACGTAGAGATTGGCCTAGGACATTTTTTAACATAGAAAATTGCTTGAATACAAGGTAACGTGGATTTCTCCAAAAATTGTTAACTTTTTTGTCGAAAAAAAGTAACCTAGAAACAGATTCGGTATGCGAACAATGGGCATCGAATCCTTGTGCGACCACTCTAACGGACACACCGCCTGGGAATAAGGTTAGGTAAGCGTTGACAGGTAGGCGTGCAATACGGTCTAATTCAGTTGGCCAAAAAACCCAGTTCTCTTAAAGGATGTCGGTAGGCATATAAATTTTTTCTCATTGTCGAAACGTTACCGCTCGTCTTTGTCCTATTGCCTCCGTTTCCTTATTGCGCGCCTACCTATACATTGTGCTTGTTAGATTGGGTCGCACAAGCATTATTTGCCGATATATGCTTTTTCTGCGACACATTAAGCTAGTATATAAAACACGTAATGTTCTGGGTGCCGCTAACTAAGCCCGTAGATTTCGATTATCACCTTTTTGAGGTAAATTTCCTAATGAGGGGAATGTTGGCATTCCAGGTGTATGTATGAGCAGGGAAGCAGATCGCCGGAACCATCACAGCTTTCGAACTCGTACAGGAGTCCATCTTCAGCGATAAAAGTGGCAAAAATCTACAGTTATAGGGAGCATGAACCAATGAAACCTCGGGAAAGTCAATCCGGAGGTGCCTTCGAAGGGCTCTGTAGGTGATGGGGTGACGGATAATCAAAAGTGCCTGGCCACACCTACGAAACGGGTCACGAGGTTAACTTCACGGCAACGAAGCTAATCGCTCACGCCAGAACCAAGACCAGTTCCGAATTGATTGAAGCTTGGGCCTCTGATGAGAGCTCAGTCAATCGGCATATCGATCTGGCGCCGGCATACAGAGCCCTGCGCAGCCACCTCCAGTTGGCGTTACTAGTGTTTGATAGGTCCCTGTTGCTTGTTTGACTGCCATTATTTTAACTCTGATAATGAACTCTTTTACGATTTTGAAAGCTCGGAGGAATAAAGAAGTGTTTCCGGCAATTCAAATACCTTCTTCTTATTCTTATTCTTCTCCTCCTCCTTCTTCTACTTCTTCTCCTCCTCCTTCTTCTTCTTCTTCTAACTTACTACCTGATACATCACCTACAGTTTACCTATCTTTACATTTTTTCTAACTACTATGGAAGGAAACTGTAACCGATAAATCATACAGTAGGACTTAAACACCTTTCGAGGTTGCCTCCCTAAGGTAAATTACGCACGACCACAAGGTTCTAATATTTGCCTTGGGATTCGGGGTCTACTTCCAATCCCCGGCTGAACCGTCACTTCCTCGCACTGAAAAGTCAATCAGGATTTTCCCTGTGCTCAGAAGAGACAATAAAATGGCTACTTTGCCCCTCTTTCACAAATACACCGAAAATTCCAACAAACGCCCTCACCAGCCGCATCTTTTGCTATCGCTTTTTAGCTGACATGTGCGCTCTTGCGGAGGAAAATCCGCTGCTAACTCGCTTGCCACGAATCACTCTGGAGGGGCTGCGACCACGGACCTATGACCTACCTGCATTGACCCTGAGGTTGGGGGCAGCCACATTACCATCTTCGGTCACCCTTGAACTTTGCCTCACCCGTGGAGAGGATGCTCTCATGCGTCTCTCGAGGACTCTGAACTCCGACCAATCAAGTTCTGACGATCTGGATCAATATCAACACCTGACTCGCCATATGTTAGCTTCTGTACATCACCTCCGTTCCCGGTCTGCTCGGGCCATCAGGGCTCATGAGTGCCTGCACGAGGTCACCACTCAGCTGCTGCATTGGCTGGACAAAAACGAAGCCGCCTTCCACGCTGTCCGGAGTTCCCTGGTTCCGGAGAATCCACGCAGTTTCGCCCCTTTAACCTCTGCGACTCCTGCATTGGAAGACATTGACGAGTTGAACGAACGTCTAGGTCATCTGGACGACATCTTTGCAGGACTCCACGTCGTGAAGTGTTGTGTTATCTCCAGGCAGCTGCCCCGTTTCACTGCTGCCTGCCTGTTGGACGGCCAGACGCTGCAGCTGACGGAACTCGCGGCCTCAGCTGCTGCCCGATTTGAACGACTGCGTATTTCCGTCACAGAAGCTGTCTCACAAGGCCACCACCTGCTCCTTGAGTGCGTTCGCGGCGGCCAAGAGACACAACAGTCAGAGCGACCGGCCTTCCTACGGAGGTATCGGCACACCCTGGGGTGTCTCCGTGAGTGGCTTGTTGGTGCGCTGGGTCGTCAACAACGCCGCGGTCAGTGTGGCAGGCGACCTCTGAGCTCCCACGGCTTGCTCAGCTTCAGTGCCCGACTCGCCACACGATGGAGTCTCTTTACCCAGCTCTCACAACTCCTGCTAGCGGACGCGGGAAGATCATCAACTGCCGGGCAGGATTTGCCACAGGATGACGCCACTTTCGAAATGGAGCAAATGCGGCTGGAGAGTTACAAATTGTTGGACTTTTGGAGTCAGTACACGCGGGTGGCAGATGTGAATGTGGCGTTATTGGAAGCCGTGGGGGTGGAATGTGCGCGACTTGGTGAGGACCTGGACGAGGTTGAGACCGAGGCTACCGAGCTTGAGGCATACGCTACGCAACTGTTGGTATTTTCTCCTCATTTGGCTGTAGCAACTGTCTCCAAAATGCTACAGGTGGGTGTGGCTAAGCTTTTAATTAACTAACCTTTAACCTCCTGGTAACCATGCTTATCAGATTGAACATGTAAGCTTGATTTTTACTACTATAGAATACCTACCTAATCTTTTTAAGTAGGCAGCTTACGCTAGGGTTTCTCCATGGCAAGGTGTTTAGGATAGGGTTTAGGACATAGGGCTGTTGTTCAGATTTTGCGATTAAAGTTATCATTTAGGGTTAGGATTTGAGGTTATTGTTTGGTTTAGGGCTAGAGTTAGGTTGGTGTTAAGGTTAATTTGGCTGTCCGCATAGCGTCTTACCCAATCCTGTTGTCTTTAAGTAGTAACTTTGAATGCTCTGTTTTAAGCCGTTTTCAAGTCCCTGATTCGCAGCTTTCAAATTGCGCGTTCGGTTCCGGAACCTTTTTGAAGTAATAAAATAAAAATATGACAAAAATGCGATTTTTCTCAGTTTCTTCCACGGTTTCTGCTAATTTCGACCGTCGATTTCGACGATGTCTACCGTATGCTCCATACCACGTGGTCCAGGGACGGTGACTTGCGCGTGAATTAGTTTTAAGTGATAGTAGCCTTGCGCTGCAGCTACCGCACTCTCTCCTCCTCCCCCACCTGAGCCCGGTGTCATGACAGAGTCAAGAAGACCGGAGATGCTAATTAATATGGCTAGCTGTCCTACTGATAAAATTTAAATTAGTATCCTGGACATATTACAGGAGTTCTTGTGCTTTACTCTCCCAATTTGGTTGCGTATTCTATCCTTGCCCCAAAAAGTTTTACTGACGGGTGCACCGAAAGAGATACTGACCCTTTCCGGCTTCTTTGTCATTATCAACTAGTTATAAGTAAAGCGTATATAAGGAAGACATTTGGCCTAATCTGAGCCAGTTTATCGCTGAGTATTTTGGGTAAACGAACGTGCTACCCTCTAAGCAATTGCCTAACATCCACTCTGCCGAAATCGAAAAAATAGTCAAAGTGCGGAGACAGCGGTGTTCACTGATCTTTCCTGATTTCAAGGACAAAAGCTGGTCGAGGATGGGCAATACTTGCCCTTATTGAGTCTTGCTTTCATACACAAATTCGGTTTCTGCACAGGTGTCCCGACAATAATTTTCTACCCAAATGTGTTTCCTACGAAATTTCGTTAAACTTATCCCATTCTTACAGTAGGTACCTTTTGTGTGGTAGCCAATGTTACTCGCCTCATATATGGATCATTTTGGTTCGTTCTGTCATCCTAGTCCTCCCCCCACACAACCACAAGATTCAACATAAGTTTATGTTTGACTACTGTTTAAATCTCGTGAAAAGAGGCCGCTCTCGCAGTATCCAGAGTCTGTTAGCATGCTGCAGCAACTGTGGAGTTGACAGTGGCAGCTTTCGGTGAAACTGGTCCCTGGCACATAAATGAGGCTTTTGTCTGATTACTCAGATCCATTTTAGCACCATGTCGATTCGAGCTGAGAATGATGCAACTGTGTTAGAGTTGGTGATACCGGTCTGCCACGCAGGTCGTGATCTGCCAAACATATTTGAAGAGACAGCCATGGTTAGGCTTTGCGTTGCGCCTACAAGAAGCGTTCTTACGTTCCAAAACACGATGTGCGCATAGTTATTTCCCTCCTGCGAAGAGGCGGGCTGACATATTTGTAATTTGTCCTCCGAATTAGTGATCGAGGCCGACTGGTTGCCGTGGATGCCGTAGTAAGATGGTAGATTGGGTGTTCACCGACTGTTCCCTTGTGCCCTGAGGCTCACTCTTGAGCCCCGCCAGCAGCCACAGAGTTGCTAGTAATAACAGAATAACATTACCGACGAAGAAAACCGACACTGGAACGACCGTTTCTGTCCTATTAGCCGTCATCAGTCAACAATGCTCAACTCCGTGTGAGCAACCCCTGAGGCTCAAACCTGCGACCTGTTGGTTAGAAATCCACTGCCTAACGAATGAGCCACGGGTTCGTTGTCATATCTTTTTCGATCGGGCATATTAACAAAGCTAGTAGCACGATCCCTTATCCAGTTAGAGGAAATCTTTGCTTGAAGAACTGCCATAACAGTAATTTTAAGAGGGGGTGTGATACAACTTGGGTTCCCCAGCCCTTTAAATGCGTCTCTAGAACGGTGGTTCAGTTCTCAGGACAACTCTGTGCAAGGAATTTTCAGATACATGTTCCTGCTCGACTTTCATCTTAACCGGCAGTTTAAGAGGTATTCAGGTTGCTAGAAGCCAACTCTTGGTATTTTGCTAGCAGCGTCGCTGCGGGTACGTCACTGCTAAGTCGTCGGACGCAAGTCAGCGTATTTCGTAGCCAACTCTCCCTGTGGTCTGTTCAAGTACCTGCCTTAGGTAACCAGGTGCCACATCAGACACTCCGTTTCTTATGAATGCAAAGGTTACAGTCTTAGGAAATTGCATGAGTAAAGGAGAAGTTTGTTCGAGTACCGGAACAATCTGTTTATTATTCTGTAATTTTAAACTCCTGCATGAGTCCATGGTCATAGCTTTAGCAGCAGCAACAAAAAGGCGACACTTTTAGCTGGGAGAAACTAATCAGGGATCACTAATGCAAGTCTTTAGGTGACGGCGCAGGACTCTGTACAGCGGCGCCAAATCCATGCATCGATTGTTTGAGCTCGCATTCGTGAACCTGACTTTAATCAATTCTCGGCTCGTCTTGTTTCCGACGTGGACGATTATCTTGACAGCTATGAATTTGAAATCATGGCCCGTTTCGTAGGCGTGGATTGTGGTGCACCACCCCAGATTGCTCTTTGGGGTTTAGTCGGTTTTTTTTTATTTTCCTTTCCTCTTAACTGCAATCTTCTGGATGTTTGCTAACATTTGCTAACCTTTTTTGTTTTAATCTTGCGATTTTTCTTGTGTTTAGTTACCTCTTTCTCTGATCCCTTAGGTAACCATTGTGTTTTGCACGTTTCATCCATATTTACAGCCTACATGTCTTCACTGGACAGAGTAGAGATATGCAAGTTTTTTTGTTCTAAAGCATCTAAAGGCACGGCGACGTTTGCAAGTTGACCGGCTTCAGGCCATCCAATCGCAACTTAACAACCTCGCTCAAACGCCTGTCAGATATCTTGATTGGCCGGATCTTCCTGCTGAGTTCCAGACCAGCGCCATGCCGACTCCGTCAAGCGTCCGCGATGCGCCTTCCATACCGAAAATTTCTTCGGTGGAGGGCATCCACTCGCGAATCGCCTCTCTTGTGGATAGATACCAGCGACTCTTGCCCAGCACCGCCTTTCAGGAGGACAATGAGGAAAGGCAAGACGGGGCTTTCATCTTGGTGGAGTCCTGTGAGACCAAAATTACGGACCTTGAGGCAGCAGCCAGCTGCGCCGAGGATTTCTTATCCATTCTGCAACGATGTATGAACCAACCACCACTCCCATCAGCTGAACGGTCCATGCAGGTGAACCCCCTCTTTTTAGACTGTGCTCTCCAGGCGCAGCTGAATCTTATGAAAGAGCTGCGAGAGAAGCATGCTGTTGCGCTGTCATGCATTCAAGCGCTCGAGAATTCTATCAACTATGACTCCTTGGATCCGCCTGTAAAGGTTAGGCTTGTTCCACTTTCTCTCCCTCTCTCTCTTTACCTCTGTGAAAGGCTTATATAATGCTGTTGTCCACTATTTTGCTATATAGATCTTTCTCGAGAAGAAAATTCATCAGGTAAAAGAGCGCTTCTTCAGATCAATCGAAGTTATGGATGAGTGTTGTTCAGTGGACTTCAGCACCTTGCTTAGCGCAGCTGACCAAGCCCTCAAAAGCACCGAACCTGGACCACGCCTGTTGCCATCGAATTTGTCCACGATTGCCGCTCAGCTGGCCTCAGAAACTGATCTGCCCTCCATTCGGTCACGCCTTTTCCCTATACTGTCCAATTTCGAGGTAGAACCAATTACTGACGACAACGAGAATCTCAGGGGACAGAGAACCCTCTTAAACCCGTTGGATGCAGTCGCTGGTTGCCCTCCAACTCAACTGGGAACGCCTGAAGGCCTGGAGCAGTTTTTGGACTCCTTTGTCAGATTCTACTCAGGTCTGACGGGAGGCCGTCAGATGCCAGTTGAAGTAGCCCACGTTCCGATTCTTCTCCTCCGTCTTCGAGAACTTGAGCGAACTGTGGGGGCTGAACCCAGTCTCACTGAAGACCCGTTGCACGTGAAGACATCTTCAATTGACCACCAGTCTGGGATATCTGGCAAAACGACTTGTGGGCAGCTCGCCGAACTATGTTCCACCACTCTGTTACTGTCTGACCGATCACAGAACGATGCAACTATCGGCGGCGCCTTCGATGTAGCCACTGAGCTCTTACGAAATTCCATAGACGACGTTGTAGTCGCTTCGCAATGTCCTTTGAGCCGCATTCCAAGTCACTCGCTACACGTACGTCTCCTCGCCGCAGGATTTTTGTTTACGTTCCTCAATATGCACAGTTTTTTCTTAAGGAAGTTCCCAGGTGTATCACAGGAAACTTTTCTCTAAAGAGATCATTAGAACAGACCCATTAAATGGCCACTCTTTGTAAGAGCTGATGCTTGCTTTCCACCGTCAAGACCTGTGACGCATAAGATTTCGAACTAGATCTCTCCCAGTTGATCGACCATATCATCACAACTTTCGTCTTGGAACTCGCTACGTAGTGTTCTTCACTAGCTGATTGTCGCCACGGCTGCGGTGACTTGCTTGCCTGGGAGAACGATCATGTTTTACTGTGTGATTGTCATTAGGTCTGGTGCCCTTTGGTGTCCTGGATTGGTAAATACGACGCATCAGGCGATCCTTCCAATCAATGCACATTGTGCAACGTACACTATGGAGGTTTCTGGTAGCAAAAGATGTTCGTGGTCGGCGGTGTGGAACCTGAAATCCACAATCATAAAATTGTCTTGCAGTCTAGGATCAGCATGTAGGGAACTCTCTCGAACCGATCCCTGTTCGGATTCAATAACCTTAAAAGTGATAACTAGGGGAATTTTGTGTGAAGAAACCTGTCGTTGTGGAGAGCCATTGACTAGAAAACAGATCCACCATTTGTAAATGGTATGCTACAATTGGCCTTTGGATTAATTCTGTCAATTCGGACCAAAAATACTATCGATCTTTGTGTATTTATTTACACAAAAATCAGGTTTTTATAATTACTTATGCACGTATATATTCGAGGAATTTGTGGTAGTTTTTCTAGGGTTATATTTATCATGTCTCCAGAGTGCGTACGGATACTTTGGACACGGTGCTATTGTCTTCTAATCTTTTCTTCCTGTTCGTATATGCGGATAGGTGTGAACGTGTTTTTGTGACTATAGTAACTGGTTTTGCATGCACTGCAAGCTATTTTGTCGCTATGTGGCTGTCTACCGGTGCTCCGGGTAGCGGCACCAGCATGTCATGTAGCCTAAACGTGAAGGCTACTTCCAATACAGTTAACATTTTCGATCGCAGCTGACAGGAGAACGAGTCCGTGGCTCTATGATAGAGATTTGAACTTACTAACATTCACTGACCCAAAAACCATGTTCGTACCCCATGAACAGATATGTAGGTCCATTTATCCAGTCACCGTAAGCTTAATCCTTTGTTATTTTTTGGCAAACTAGGCTCAACTACTTGACGTACTGACTCGCCTTCTTGAATTTCTCCTTCTGCTTGGAAGCAAGTTTTCAGACTTGCCGAGACGCAGTGGACATCAGCAGACATTAATACTCAACTTTATCAAGGCCATCACCAGACTGGACGCTCAGTTGGAAACTTCGGCAGACCAGCTTCGTTCCCAGCAGGATTTTGAGACCGCTGCGCGTGCGGAACGAGAGCTCCACGTCATCCTGCTGGCTATGGAGACTGTTCACATGAGACAACAATCAGGTAACTAACTCAAGCTACGTTCGTGCATGCAAATCTGCTACTGCCAAAATTCTACTCTGCAATCTTTCGACCAAAGTACTGGAACTGATTATTTTCTTCCCTTCATATGCCTTCATTTACTTGCGATACTTACCTTTCAGTCGAAAATATATGTGATTTTAGGCATGAAAGAGAGATCGCCACGCCCTTCTTTAGAGCTCCTTTCGGTTCTGCTCTTCAATGACGGACATTTGCAGAAGCTTCTGGCTGAGTCCTCATCGCGAGCCGAGCAGGAGGCCAAAGTATCTGCTCTCTTCTCTCGGTTGACGCAGGTCTTGATGTTGGGTCAGGGTGAGGAGACAGGACGGTCGTTTGCTGACTTATTTGCCGCCGGTGGACAGCTGCTTTCAGAATTCCAAAACATTCCATCCTTTCGAAATTGGAAGGTGGGCGCCTAGATCCTCGTTTATCTCTTTTAGCCGTCAGATTGAAACTTTAAAAGATTGCTGCAAACTTTTACACTGCATTAATTGCAGTACGATAACAATAGCATACTATTGAACAATGTCTGCAGGGGGGGGTATTAGTTTGAATTGTGTATCTTGAAATATTTCCAGCACAAGCGCACCAAATTCTGTCATAAAAACCATGTAAGGTTGCCCTTTTATGGGGTCAATGGAGGTATAAGTTGGGAATGGTAATTGCCTACTAGATTTTTTTCGGATATCGCGGTTTACTAGTCGTGAGCCAATATTCGAACCCAGCAGCCTTTCCGCTCTTAGCACAACTCTGTATAATATCTAGCATAAGTTGGCCTCTATAGCTCTGCCACCAGCTATGCCCAAAGCCGACTTCTTCTCTTGTGAAATCCTAGTATTTCTATGAAGCCATATCGTGTGGCACGCGTAGACAGTCGGTCAGCCATTGCGACCGAGCCGGCCGCTGGTCGTCATGACTCTGGCTTACAACAGACGTTAGGTGTTTTAGAGGCGGAAAGAGTGGCAGATGCTATGAAAATTTGCTTTTTCTGCAAAATATTCCATCCGCAAGTCACTGGCCTGCGCCCGCCATCCTACGGGACACAAGGTGAACATCGTCGTATGAAACGGTCCAACCGACACGACACTTTCTTCCCTGTCTTTTTCCCCTTTCAATGTCCTACGGCTCATATTTTTGAGCGGCATCACTTCGGTTAGCCTCGTGCCAAATTAGTCTTATGTTTTTTCGTCCACTTTCTTTTTCAGCTTTCAACCGACTATATGGCCGCCCTCACCGCTGCTGTGGACAGGATATCCGGCACCCTGGAATGTGTTCGGCAGCGCCCGCTACCAAGTAGCCCTGAGTGCTCTCTTACAGATATCGTCCCTACTGTGGCTGAGACAGAAGCGCTTGTTTATACTAGCGTTTGTAACTACCTTGCAAGCTTTGTGACCTTCCATGTGGAGGCCCAGCAGCATCCGAATATCCTGCAATCACCTACTCATCTTATTGAAGCCTTCCAGCAGTCGCTGACTTCGGTGCTCTCTCTGCTTGACAAAACTTCTGTCAGTGAAGAAAACTTGGGTCTCATAACCCATTCTGATAACTACTTAGGACATTTTTCCACGCTAGTGAATTTCCAGGTTCTGTCCGAATCCGATATATACGTCAGGGATGCTGCTCGAGTTTTGGGAACGGTAAGTTCCGTGTGACCGTTTTGTCGAAAATGTTTACTTTCATCAATTCAGTAGGGTACATATTTCCAATTGATTTGGCTTTTAACCCTGAATGACTTCTTGTCTTTCCAGATTATTGAACTGGACTTGGCTTCATTCATGCGCACATCACAGACCTTGAAACCTACTGTCGAAAGGGTGTGTGTACTCGTGAGAAATTCAGAGCCGACTTTGCTGCCGTGAAAATTGCACTGTCTGAAAGGTGATTAGTTTTATAAAAAGCTTCTTCGGAAACCCACCGCTCTAGCTGTCCGTTAGAATATCTATCAAATATTTAGGATGATGCAAAATATTCATTGTTTCTGCTTTTACTTCACATGTGTAGATATTTTAATAGAGATCGTGTGAAACTACTCTTTCAAGCAGATCTGCGTTCATTCAATTTAACTTTTGTTTCAGCATGGCTTCCTGCGTCGGACCCCTAAAAATGATTTTGCAAATGTCTTTCGATTTCCATATCTAACGCTACACCGACCGAAAGGAAGCTTTAGTTGTAGAGAAACACTCAGGAAATTCGTCCGTCTGGCACACAGAAATCTATATGTACATGAAGACATGACCTGCCTTTTAACATTGACAACCATTCTTCGTAGAATCATTTCCGCAATCTCTGTTAAATTGCTGTGCATGAATCTCATGATCCAGATAACATGTTGGCCTAGATTTGTAAAAAAACGATTTTTGTAGAAAACTATATTATGACATCTCTTTATTCCTGACGACCCATATATTAATACAAGCGTTTCAAATGATACCAAATTTCTACTTGATTCAAACCAAAATATTTCATTTTTTTCAGCACGAAAATACAGATTGTTTATTTTCCCTTAGAAGAGTTGGAAACAAATATTAATTAATTATTTTAGGGAGAACGAAGGAAAGAACATGTTTGCCGTATAAATATTTAGGTTTTTTTCAACTGTTGGTCGTCGTAGCGTATCAAAATGACTTGCTCTGGAAAACCAAATAATCATGGTGTATAAATAAACCTACTGTCACTTTTATGTAGCCGAACATTTCAGTTCAGTTTTAAAGTTTGTTTTAGCTTTATGTTTCATATTGTTATTTCTCAGAATCCAACCAATGTTTTGAGAGCTTCAAAACACATAGTCCCATTCAATTTGAACCAAGTATCACAAAATCCACACGCTGTTTACGAATGGAAATTCAGATTTCCGTCCTTCAGTATTTTAAGCTCTCCATCTTTCCACATTCATAAACATTCTTGACCCCCAATAGTCTGTGCTCAACCTCTGTTGATGCCGACCTGTAGCTACTGAAAACTTAGTGTTTATTCAGACTTCTGCGTTCTTCGGGGGGCGGGCGGAGAGATCAAACATGAATTCCATGCATTGTTTGCGATCTTTCATAACAGAGACTTGATGCCAATGTCTAATTACTTGCATCGCGTCTCATCTTGACTTTAGTCAACGAGAACTCGAGAAGGCCGCTTCAAGTATCGGGGAGTTTCGGCAACAACACCGAGACCTGAACCTTCGCATTTTCAACCTCCGACGTTGTCTGATGATTCCGCCAATTCTCTCCTTCCCTGCCTCCTTAAATGCACAAGAGGCGTCCTCGCGAATCCTCGTACGTTTTTTGCTTGCTGAGACTTCAACTTTGCAACCGCCATCGCTGCAATGGTTTCTCCCTGTGGTCCTCTGGCAACCCTCGCGCGTCAGATTGTTTATAGTGAGAAAAATGCGCTGAGCCATCGACCTTACTCTCTATTCCCATTCCCAGGCCCCAGTCACCGTCTGATTCGGTCTGTGAACTGGTATCGGGGTGGGCGCAACTGCTGATTTTCTCGTCTTCGCGTTCTACGTACACGACCTGGCCCCCAAAGACAAGCACCAGGATTTCAGACAACAGGGGGATGAGCAGCTCACATCCCGCATGTGTGAGATTGCCACAGGTCAGGTTAAGAGATGACATCGCAGCCTGCCCCTGAAACCACCAGTCAACCGATCCAAACAACAGAAATTGGACTGACTGCGAGGTCTGAGTGCAGTTGTCAGTTGGCAACCTTCTAACCCATGACGCTTATCGCCCCGTGATATTCTCAAGCTCAGACCACACATGCAACAGAGGAGTCACATGGAGAAAGAGCCTAGGATCATATTTGCCTCTCAATCAGCTATACCGGCTGAGAGCATGATTTTGTGGTGTTTCGTGTGATCATGTGAGTGCAGAGGCTGATGGGGAGAGATGTAGTGTTGGGGTATAGGTGGCTGTGTTCTACCACAGCTTTTCATGGAGTCGCATACGGCTTAATAGGCCCATGCGGGGTGTACATGTGCATGGGCAGTCCGGACAGTTGAGTCGGGTGCGGTAGGTGTATGTTGGTGCTTCCGGCACTGGTTCGACGCTCTCTCTGCAACCATTAATATATATATGGGGTGGTCGATTCTGTGTCAGTCTCCTCATTATAAACCAATTCAAGCGCAATTCAGCACTGCGCCCGCTAAGTTTCAGCTGTTGAATGTTGCCATCAATTTGTTTCACGTTCGTTTAAATGTACCCTGTAACTTCAAAAGAAATTTTTTTGCTCTTCTGTGGCACCGCCTTTTCTTTTGATCATAAGCGTAGTTACTTGCAAGTTCGGTCATCGCAAGTGATGACGTCTACTGTGTGCTCCCCGGAATGCGTGCAATACCAATGACTTGTGCATGAATTATAGTGAGGTAGACTTTCGCAGTAACAAACGCACTCTCGCCTCCCCAGCCACTTGCTATAATGGCCAGACAATTGCAAGACGACTGGAGGTGTGCGCGGGTGCAAGGACTGGCAATGCTTAACAAACCGTCTACGCGTACTACATGTGACCTGGTTCCCACTAAATATGCCGGGCAACCGTTAATGCGTCTCGGCTTAAACATGTGTGAAAGTGCCATGAATGCCGTATTAAGAAGGAGCATTGTAGCCTATCTATCAGTGCTGAGAAGGATCGTGCTATCCTATTATCTCATATGCATATTATATTAAAGGTTACTGCGTTACATTTAAGGTTTTCTACTGAACCTGAATTTCCTCTAGCACTTCCATTCTCTGTTTATATTTTGTCATATCGACAGGAATGCCTACATGGCTGTGGAGAGGAGGAATATTGATGCACATAAAGTAGACCAACGTAGCCGTTGTCTGACTGTTATTTATCGTCAGCAAACCTGAAGCTTTGCCTATCTATAAGGTTTCTTCTTCCAGTTTGGAATTCCATCTGTGTCAAGTCACAGATTTTGTGGTACATTTTGCAGGTGATATCTTTTTAGTTGAATTTTTAAGCGGCAAGTAACTGGCTTTCATATTTTCTTTTCGAGATAGCATCTGTTTGCCTTTTACGTGATCTTCTATGTTACCTGCAGCAACACCGTTCACTCGACGCAACTATCACCACTGTTAGATAACTTACACTCGTGTATTTGTAATCTTCTTCCCAAATATTTCCCTTTTGGTCACTGTATGCAGGCATTCCGTGGAGAACTGGGCCTTCTAACACCGGAACTGAGTAACTTCGCTGCGAAGCTTGGCTTACGACGCGAGGCATCTTCCCCAGATAGCCTACTCATGCTGTTTGCTCCTGACCGCCAGAGGAGCTGTCAGTCGGTTTACGCTCTTCGCCTCATGCTTCAGTCCTGCGTCGAAGTCATTGAGAACTGGAACACTGTGTGAGTTCACCTCCTGGAGACCGTTCCAATATCCGTCGTTTGTTGTTGTTTCGAGTTGCTAGCAGTTAGCTCGATGGGTAGGTCCTGGCTCTGTATTTAGTATGAATCTCGATCCTTCGCATCGTTGTGTAGTGGACTTCCGACGCTCAGATGGACAGTTTTGTTTCCCTTTTTCTCTTCCCTTCAGTGCTCATAAGAACATTTATCACTGCCTTCAAAAAAATGATTTTTGTTCATGTGAGTTAATGACAAGACTTACGTGCATCAGGGATTGCAAAATAGCTCTAAAATTATATTTTCATTTGTTTATTGACAGTATGGGCAGAACGGGTTCAAAATTTAGAACTGGCGGCTACGTAACCGCCCTTGCCAACACAAAGTATTCTTCCAATTGCTTAACTTAAGATTCTGTCAAGGAACTAAGTTTTTGAGTGGACATGGAGTTGAGAGGCGAATCACCACGCAAGAATGTCCGTAAAGCAAAGTCTGCTTTCAACAGCATGCACGATATTGTAAATCGGAATAAAAACGCCTACTTCTTGTCTGTAAGACAACTACCTGCGCCTGATTCCGTCTTCGGTCTTCTTCACTCTCTTTAGGCATTGGGCGCAGATGAGTGAGGAAGGGGCGAGTGCGTTAGATGCTGCGCCAGCCTACTTTCCCTATAAACTAATTTACGCGCCCATTCAGTGGGGCACACGGTGGACATCATTTTTCTCAACGTTCGAACTTGCAGCACCCGTATCTGATGCTGTCTCCAATGCTGGGTTCGAGCGTGAATCAAAAACGTTAGGCGAATCAAGTTCTTGTCCGAGAGATAGCGTCTACTTTTTTCCAACTTGTGTTATTGCTGGACGCTGCACTCCTTCAGCTTCAATGTTACGCATTTTCCTTTTAGCCTCACTTCTTCTGTACATACTTGGAAAGATTCCTCAACAGGCCTCATTTTGAGTGTAACAATTCAACTCAGAGAGCCGACAGTGCCAGTTGTAGCATTACAGAGGCCACGACTGTTCGGGTTCGTTGATTCCGAAAATTTCATTTTCTCCTTTCCTCTCTCCTTTTTTTCTCGCACTTTTCTTCTTCTGGGCTTACAGTCTTAACTGCCACGCAGGCAGGATGATTGTAACTAGCTCTTTTGTTGTAACAGCAATTGTCAGATCGGGAGAGTCCTCTCGCTCGAGCCTCAATCCTCGCGTCCAAGAGACCGCAAGAAGTTTCGCGGCTGAATCTCGGGGATGATGACTGGTCATTACAGCAGAGAAGGCCAACAGAGGTCACATCTGTCAGCAGTGAAGTCAATCGTCTTCGAAGAAAAATAATGGGCTGGCTGGTACCTAGCCTCGACGAGGACGGCAGCCTCTATGCCCGTCTGTCCAAAGTAATTAATGTCAAAACATTGGTTACTTTAATTATATTAGTAAACCATTAGTATTATTAATATAATATTCTTCCCTTTCTTTAAGGACGTCTCTCATCGACTGACCGAAAGCCTCCGGGACGTGGACCTGATTGACGAGGCATACGCCTCTAACAGTATCACGGCTCGGAGTCCAGTCGACCCAATGAACGTACTCAGAAGAATAGATGCCGAATGTGAGGCCATCGTTAGTGGACGCCTCAGTGAGAGACATGCTGCAGCAGCCAGCGCCCGTAGTAGGAGTCTCCAGACCCTGATCCGTTCTTCCGCCAGCCAGGCCACGGGGGAAGGAAGAGCTAAGGACCTCCCACGTGCAGACGCATCTTCGATTTCTGGTGGGGTTCATAGCCAGGGACACTATACTAGTGTTAGTTGCCTTTGTTAATTTGACAGTTTTTGTTGGCGCAATTAACAGAACTTTAAGTAAACTACTCATGATAGAACTTCACAGGATCATCCTGGATTTTAGGCGTTTATATTTACTGTCTACTGATCACATAATAGCCACGTTTTGTACCGTGAATGGTTAGTGATGTAAGTTCTAAGCTGAAAATTACTTCACCGTGCTCGGCAACCCGCACAAATGCTCAAAACCTAAACATGTGGTTTTCGAATGTTCGGCTATTGCCCCAAATAACTGCAGTGACTTTTCCGCTAACCAGGAAATTCTCCACCAATCTTCGATTTTATTCACCCGTCTGGCCTTTTGACCGGTGCCTGAAATATTTATGTGCATTGACTGTACCTTTAAACTTAACCATGAACCAACTCCTAACCTAAACCCTACCTTTAATCCTACCCTGATCTTACCACTAAACCTGACCACGTTGAGATTTCTATTCTGATGGTTAGCCCAATTTTGGGTATAAAGGGCCTTCTTCGTCGTGAGATGTGAACTGCGATGGTAGGTTGCAGTGCTTAAAAAATACCCCAAGGTAGTCGTGATGCCTGAAAACAGGAAAAGTAGGACCGATCCAGAAATTTTGATACTTCCGAATGTTGCTTCAGCAACCTACTTCATATGTATCAGGAGATTTTTGATACATTTTGGATGGTGTTTTGAAAAGTAGCTACAATTCACCCTGCGATTTTTCGACTTGTCGATTTAACAACACGTGTATCCCTGGATATTCTGATGACGAATTCCGCGGAACATTGGGCCTTGTGATTAACTTCTCCGCCTGCTTGCATTCACCTTTCTTACACGTTTTCTTCTCCCAGGTCCCTAATTTGACACAAGCGGACACTTCTTCACGTTGCGAACGACATCTCCCGCAGATTTCTTGCGAACAGCTGACACATCCTAGAGAATGCTCAGCTTCTGGTTCGTTTTTCTAGCGCTTTCACGAAGTGCTTATTACTTGACCTCGACTATCGAATGCTTTTTCCTACATCCTGGTAATGTTATGCCCCCGGGAATCGGTAACAGTCTATTTTGAGGTTTACATTTCAAGCTAAAGTTTGCCCTTACATTTCGATTAGGTCCACCGTTTGTCCCTAAGCAGGGTGGGCAACGGGTTGGTAGCTCGCGAGCGCATTGGTTTTGAGTGTTAGGGGACTTGCGATGCATCCACTGCATGGTAGTTCGACCGTTGATTTTGACGAGGTTCACTGTACGCTTCACAGCAGGGTGGTGCAGGCACGGTGACTTGCGCGTGATTTAGTTTAAAGTGATAGTAGACTTGCGATGCATCTACCGCACACTCTCCTCCTCCCCCACCTGAGCCCGGTGTCATGACAGAGTCAAGAAAACCGGATATGGGAGATGGCGCAGGTGGCTGGCGCGGCCGGAGCCGCCCTGGGCGTGCCACCACACCTGGCTCGGATCCCACGGAGTGGGAGTGCATAAAGGCCACATTAAGAAGGAGCCATTGCAACCTGACTCTCAGTCCGCCAGTCAGCCACTCCACACAAAACACACATTGGGCTGACCAAGCGGTCCGAGTTATCCCGTCAGTTGGCAACCTTCCAAGCCACGGCTTTTAGCGCACCGTGATAGTTTCAAGCGCGTCAGATTGTTTATAGTGAGGAACATGCGCTGAGCTGTCGACCTCACTCTCTCCCCACCCCACAATCAGACCACTGTCCGGAGCCGGTCAGTTGTCTGATGCGGAAGCGGGCGCAGCTGCTGGTGACCTCGTCTACGTGTACTACGTACACGACCTGGCCCCCAAACACAAGCACCAGGATTTCACACAACAGGGGGGTTGAACGGCTTACATCTCACATGTGTGAGATAGCCAGAGGTCACGTTAAGAAGGAGCCATCGCAGCCTGACTCTCAGACCACCAGTCAGCCACTCCACACAACACACATTGGACTAACTGCGAGGTCTGAGTGTAATTGTCAGTTGGCAACCTTCCAACCGCGGCACTCAACGTTACCGCATCTCTTCTCCTCCCCCCACCTGAGCCCGGTCTCATGACACAATCAAGAAGACTGGAGATGGGAGAGGGCACAGGTGGCTGGCGCGGCCGGAGCCGCCCTGGGCGTGCCACCACACCTGGCTCGGATCCCACAGAGTGGGGGGTGCCATAAAGACCACATTAAGAAGGAGCCATTGCAGCCTGACTCTCAGTCCGCCAGTCAACCACTCCTTACAAAACACACATTGGGCAGACCACGCGGTCCAAGTTATCCCGTCAGTTGGCAACCTTCCAAGCCACGGCTTTAAGCGCACCGTGATAGTTTCAAGCGCGTCAGATTGTTTATAGTAAGGAAATTACGCTGAGCTCTCGACCTCACTCTCTCCTCCACCCCCACAATCAGTCACTGTCCGAGCCGGTCAGTTGTGTGATGCGGAAGCGGGCGCAGCTGCTGGTGACCTCGTCTACGTGTACTACATACACGACCTGGCCCCCCAAACACAAGCACCAGGATTTCACACAACAGGGGGTTGAACGGCTTACATCTCATATGTGTGAGATAGCCAGAGGTCACGTTAAGAAGGAGCCATCGCAGCCTGACTTTCAGACCACCAGTCAGTCACACCACACAACACACATTGGACTAACTGCGAGGTCTGAGTGTAATTGACAGTTGGCAACCTTCCAACCGCGGCACTCAACGTTACCGCACTCTCTTCTCCTCCCCCACCTGAGCCCTTTCTCATGACAAAATCAAGAAGACCGGAGATGGGAGAGGGCACATGTGGCTGGCGCGGCCGGAGCCGCCCCTGGGCGTGCCACCACACCTGGCTCGGATCCCACAGAGTGGGGGTGCCATAAAGACCACATTAAGAAGGAGCCATTGCAGCCTGACTCTCAGTCCGCCAGTCAACCACTCCTTACAAAACACACATTGGGCAGACCACGCGGTCCAAGTTATCCCGTCAGTTGGCAACCTTCCAAGCCCCGGCTTTTAGCGCACCGTGATAGTTTCAAGCGCGTCAGATTGTTTATAGTGAGGAATATGCGCTGAGCTGTCGACTCACTCTTCTCCCCACCCCCACCATCAGACACTGTCCGAGCCGGTCAGTTGCCTGATGTGGGAGTGGGCGCATTGGCTGACGGATCGGCGTACCCGTCTTCGCGCGCCACAGCACGACCTGGCCCCCATAATGCACACACCAGGATTCACTAACTCAGGGGATATGGAGCAGCCATCGCCGTCTAACTCCCAGTCCACTGGTCAGCCACTCGACACACACAGCACATACACTGAGCTGACGGCGTGGTCTGGTGGAAGCGTCAGATTGGCAGACTTCCAAGCCACGGTTTCTAGGAAACCGTGATATACTCTGGTAAATGGTGATTGTGAGGGTGTTGTCGATATATTGGTGTAGGTAGTGTGCGCTGATGTAGCTTAGCCTCCGGTGGTTTATTGGAGGTTGTCGTGGAGGTGCATGCGTCCTAATAGGCCCATGCGGTGTGTTAATGTGCGGGAGCAGTGAGGGCAGTGAAGGCGGGCGCGTCAACTGTATGTCGGAGCCCCAGGCACTGGTTCACCAGCCTCCGTGCGATGGATTCGCAGGTGACAGACCAGGCCGATGCGTGAGTTGAAGTTGCGGGTTCAGTGTGGGCCGGTCTGTCCTGGGCGAGGTCCTCCAAGGTCGCCGGGTTGATCTGCAGTTGCTTCAGGGAAGTCTTCAGAGTGTCCTTGTAGCGTCGTACTTGACCCCTTTGTCGACGAGAACCCATCGCGACATCTCCATAAAAGAGTCGTTTGCGTAATCGTTCGTCGTCCATCCTCACAAGGTGGCCGCTCCAGCGCAGTAACATTTGTTTCAGCTGAGAATAAATACTGAGAAGGCCTGTTCGTGCAACACTGCCGTGTCCGGTATCCTGTCTTGCAATGTCAGCTTTATTATTCTGCGAAGGCAGCTGAGGTGGAAGTGGTTGTGCTTCCGTGCCTGCTTTTGGTAGATCTTCCACGTCTCTGCTCCATACAGCAGCTTCGGCAATATGAAAGCTTTGTACATCTTGAGTTTTTTGCTGAGGTTGAGACCGTGTCGATTCCAGACCACGTTCTGCGTGCATTCAAAGGCTTGCCTGGCTTTGGCGATCCCATTGGCGATCCCATCGTCGACTTTGGTGCTGCAGGGAGATTAATGCCCAGGTACGTGAAGGTATCCATAGATTTCAGTTGGGTGCCATTGACATTGATGTGAGCTGCGGTGTAGAGAGTGTTGGGCGACGGTTGATGCATCACAACCGTTTTCTCAGTGTTGATGCGAAGTCCGAAGTTGTCACAGGTGGCAGCGAAGAGGCCCATTCTTCTTTGCATTTTCTCTTCTGTAGTTGCATTGAGTGTGCAGTCGTCAGCGAAGAGAAGTTCATGGATGGTGGCTGTGGAGGCACGCGAGTGGAAGTTCATCCTTCGTTGGTTGAGGAGTCTGCCGTCCATCCGGTAGGCGATTCGGATGCCGGGGCGTTCTTCACGGTAGGCGTCCGTTAGCATGGCAGAGAACATGAGACTAAAGAGTGTAGGTGCAAGAACGCAGTCCTGCTTCACTCCGTTGATCACTGCGAATGCTTCGGATACTGCCCTATTGTCAGTAACGCGCGCCATCATCTCGTCGTGAAGCTGACGCACCATATGCGTGAAACGTTCAGAACAGCCGAATTTCTGCATGATTTTCCATAGCCCGTCGTGATTCACTGGGTCAAAGGCTTTCGTCAAATCAACGAAGGTAGTGTTGAGGTGAGTCCGCATCTCCCGGCACTTCTCTTTCAACTGGTGAGTGGCGAAGATCATGTCAATTGTTCCTCGGGGTCTTCAGAAGCCACATTGGCTTTCCGGGAGCAGTCCTTGCTCCAGGTGAGTGTTCAGGCGATTGAGGAGAATGCGGGCGAAGATCTATCCGGCGATGTTCAGCAGCAAGATTCCTCGGTGGTTATCGCAGAGTTGACGGCTTCCTTTATTCTTTTAGCGGTTGAAAATTGTTGTTTTTGAAATCCTGAGGGACTTGCCCTTGGTGCCACATCTCCTGGAAGAACACTGTGAGTTGGTTCATCAGTTGTGGTCTGCCATGCTTGTAAATCTCAGCAGGGATCTTGTCCGAGCCAGGTGCTTTCCCGCTGGAGAGTTGCTGCACTGCTCTGATGGTTTCTTGGAGAGAGGGTGGGAGGTCAAGGTTGGCGTTTATTTCCTCTTCATGCAGGTGATCGATGGCCGTGTCGGAGATGGTGGAGGGCTGGTTGAGAACTCTTTGAAAGTGTTCTGCCCACCGCGTCAGGATTTGCGTCTTCTCAATGAGTAGCGTCCTGCCGTCGGCACTGAGAAGAGGGGCGGTGCCTTTGACGGGAGGTCCATAGACAGCCTTGGTGGTGGCGAAGAAGTTCTTCCATTCATTTCGGTCCGCGTACCCTTGGCTTTCCTCGGCTTCGCGCGTCATCCAGGCATCCTGCATCTCGCGCAGCCGCTGCTGTACAAGGCGGTGACTTCGGTAGAAGACTGTCTTGTTTGCAGCTGTATGGCGATTGACGTAGGCTTTGTGCAACTGGTTCTTCTTGATGAGCAGAGTGTTCATAGCTGCGTCGTTGTCATCGAACCAGTCTTGGTGCTGACAACATGCGTGGCCAAGGACATCCAGGGCGGTGGATTGGCTGGTGTCCCTCAGCTGACACCAGCGGTTCTCCACGGAGATGTCCGCGTCGGCGACTGGAAGGTTGGCTAGACGGTTGGCCAGTTCGTTGCTGAAATGAAGACGATGAGCAGTCATATTTAAATTAACTTGTGGTCGATTACCTTGGGGTCATCTGCGTGGTTGTAGACGAAGCCTCATTTTGGAGATGACGAGGCGGTGATCCGTCCATCCGTCGGCACCGGGGATCGCCTTTGTCACCAGCACGTCCTATTTATCTCGCCTTCGGACGAGAGCATAGTCCAAGAGGTGCCAGTGTCTCGACCGGGGGTGTACCCAGATCGCCTTTTACCGTATTGGGAGGCGGAAGAAGGTGTTGGTCAGAATAAGGCGGTGTTCAGCGCAGGTTCGCAGAAGAAGGAGGCCATTATCGTTACGGCTACCGAGACCATTGGGACCCAGCACTCACTGCCAGGCAGCGTGGTCTGTCCCCACGCAGGTGTTGCAGCCAACAAGGTCAATTAACTTGTCCGCCTTCGGCAAAGTTGCCCGCAGGGCGTGCAGATCCTCGTAGAATTTGTCCTTCGCCGCATCAGAGCTCGTCATTGGGGAGCGTAGGCGCTGATTATGGTGGCGAACTTGTCTCCCCGAAGAGGCAGGCGGAGGTTCATCAGGCGATCACTGATGCCCTGCGGCAAACAGGGCAGACGTCCCATGATGTCGTTCCGAATGGCAAAGGCGACACCAGCGTCGCGTTGCTCTGCCTTTGACCGGTCGCTCCAGAAGAAGGTATAGCCGGCACCCACCTCCTCCAGCTGACCCTGTTCAGAGAATCGGGTCTCGCTGAGAGCAGCAATGTCAACCTTGTAGCGCGCCAGTTCCCGGGCGACTAGCGTCGTCCTCCGTTCCGGCCGGTTGCTCCTAGGATTGTCTAAAAAGGATCGATCAATCCAGGCTGCTAGAGTGAGCAAGCTCACTCGAGCAGTTCGGGAGGTACCCCGGGAGGGTACGGTGGGGGGGGGGATTGGGAGAGGAGTTGTTGTTGATATTGTTTAGAGTTTTTCGACCGCATGTTATTGCAGCTGCAGCTGTCATGAGACCCAGCATTAGTTTAGGGTACCTTTTCTAGCCCCCTCCCCCGCGAGGGGGTAAGCAGTGCTGTCCCTAAATAGGGCGGTTGACTCATCTCAGGTGGCTACCAAACTGCCTACTGCATGCCTACTAGGGGTATGTGAGCGTGTATGAATAAGCGTCGCGTGAGACTCAGTCAGCATCATTTTAAAGAATTGATTAATCAGTTTGTTGGCATCTTTTATTGGCTGTCCTAGAGGTTGCATGTGTGCATGTTTCGGTCACCTGGGCGTTGTGATCGCATGTCTCGTAGGTGCCCCCTACGCGCACTTGAGGGTATACACAATGCGCCAAGGGCTGTGGCTTGTAGGGACCTCAAATTTACGGGATAAAATGGCCCTTCTCAGGACAGCTAGTTAGGCCTTTATGTCGTTATCACGCAGGTGTTATCATTTGTCTGCCACACGTAATGGGGGACGAGTCGATATGTGGCACATGACCACGCCCACCTTAGGTTACAGTTGACAAGTCTGAAATACTACACTTAAAGGGCTACTCTGTTATTGTGAGTAGTATAATTTCATGTAAAATGTGTTTATTGCTAGGTTGTCTTCTCTGAAAGGAGAGTGTAGAGACCTCGAACCCCCTGACATTGATTTCTTTTGCGTCTCATCCTTTGCTTTTATTCTGTTCGGATCTTTTTACCAGGTGTCGTATCCTTTTCTGGCGCCTACTATCGGAACTTAGCTGCATCTACAGCGCCTTCAGAGTGCGATCAAGGCCGGCCTGACGTCGCCGCCCCGCCTCGGTAAGAACCTTACTTCATCTTACTGATGTAGTCCTGTTGGGTTTGTCTGGCCAGTGAAACACGGTGGGTGATTGATAAGGTGACGGTCAGCTTTACCACCCCTGCCCCCTCCCTGACGAACGAACAGTCGTCAGCCGGTCCATGTTTTAGTGCACATTCGGTCATTCTTCTGGGCTGACGATATTTTACCAGCTTGGCACTTTTTCCGAAAGTAGAATTTCCCTACTCTTAGTCAATCCTTACGGAACGGTATCGTTTGTGAAGGCATTAATTATCCTATTCACCAATTAACCTGCGTTAAGAAAAGCCAAAATTATTGTTGTCTTTAGAGTGTGGTCGGTAACCTAATGCTTATCCTGTTTGTATTTTGAGCCTTTTGTCCGATGACGTACGCTTACCATCACTGCACCGTGGCCAGGTAGTACAGAGTGGCCCATAAATGGCTTTGCTCTGTAAGAGTGGATTTCTTATTTGTGTTTTTCTATATGTATGCGTATAAATATTTGTGGATGGACGCTAATCGATCAGCTACGAGACTCACTTATCGCGTGCTGCCTTGAGGCTTACTCTTGATCCCTGCCAGCAGCCGCACAGCGACTTGTGTTTTAAGCAGTGAAAATTCCCAACAAAGACAAGGAGAATCAGAATGGCCATTTCTGGTTTATTGGCCGTCGTCAGCCAACCATAGCTTACCCCAGATGATGAAGCACCCGAGGCTCGAGCCCGCGACCTGTTCATAAGGAGTGCAACGCTTTAGCCCACTGCGCCACGGGCTCGGTGTCTTGCTGATTTCGACCGTTTATATGAACATTGGTGGATTAACGCTCACCTGCTCAGTTACGACTACCGCCAAAAACAAGCGAGACTGGAATTGCCGTCATCTGTCAGCCATACTCGACCCCAGCTTTGGCGCACCTGGGGCTCGAACCCGAGTTCCATGCACTGAGCCACAGGCTCGTTATCTATGCGGTTGAAACCAAGTATATCAACTATGGTATAGGGAATCCTCTATCACACACGATAGTTTGACCATCGATTTTGACGATGTCCACCGTATGCTCCACGGAAGGGTGGTGCAGGGAAGGTGAATTGCGCGTGAACTAGTTTATAAGTGATAGTAGCCTTGCGCTGCAGCTACCGCACTCTCTCCTCCTCCCCAAACTGAGCCTGATGTCAAGACAGAGTCAAGAAGACCGGAGGCGGGAGAGGACGCAGGTGGCTGGCTCGGTCGGGTTCCCTGAAGAACCAATCTCGAGGGAGCTACAGGTGAGAAAGTGCCGCCCGTGCCACCGCAATAATCCCACCATTTTTTATAGTGAGGAAAATACGCCGGAGCTCTCGACCTCACTCTTTCCCCTTCACAATCAGACCACTGTCCGGA
>WEDG01004754.1:0-15272 GCA_017591395.1 Schistocephalus solidus | reverse complement strand
CACCTCCATGTTCGGCATTTGTTATGGGGAGCGCAACCCGAATAACGCCTGCCGTGCCCTAATGTGGCACCCGTGTTGGTCCAACGCATCTACCACGTGGCCCGTTTAGGGGATACACACACACACACACATCGTTTTTGGCATTTAAAAAGCGTAGATCATTATTATTGATGGTTGATTTACCTAAATCCATCTCTTTTTGTTTGATTAAGAAATAGGTAAACAGAATCGGAGCTTGCAAGCTCGTACAGATGCCTACCCTCAGAGGTGACAGTAGCATCCGAGCAAGTGACATCTGGATGACGTTCAGGACCATAAGTCATGAGATGACTGGGCAGGACTCGTACAGGGCACGAAGGCCATGCAATCAAAGTACCGTTTGTCTTGGTTCCGAGGTTAACTAACGAAAATGTGATCAGTCACATGTGAAAAATGATCCTCGTCCCATGGCTAGTTTTTGCTCGCGCACTTATGCCCCCGGTTTTTGACCCAGTTAAGGTGCGCAATCACAGCAACAGTTTAAACTTGACATATAATATATTGCACGAGATTAGTCAGCGCAATTTAATCAACTGGGTAGACATGCAGTCCCCGAATAGGTTCCACTGGCAATGCGCTCAGTCCCTCCGGCAGAGCAGCCACATCATCGGCGGGTTTTTTAAATGGGTCATCCGGGATTGAGAGCGTAGGCATTGGGTCGTAAAGGGGTAGGACGCGGGAACAGTAACCTGCCGGGTCATCCAGATGGTCTTGCACAAACTTCCAAGCTTGCAAATATTCACCTTTCAAAACTCCAACCATGACGCTAGCAGGAACCTTAATCCCAACCATAAATATAACCCAGACTCTTAGCTTAATCACACACCGTAACACTTAACCCTAATCCTAACGGTTATTCGAATCCTGACACATACCCGAAAAATTAGCGCAAAACCCGGAGTAGAAGGGGAGGGGAAGGGGTTACTATTCCCGTACCTAGTCTATAAAAGCATTTGTATGGCCTTCTTGTGCAAATCCACCACCCAGAAATCGAACGTCATGTGTTATCTTCTCTGAGTGGATGCAATGAGCATGGATCGGCAAGGATCTAATGGGTGTAAACACTTGTCAACTCAACACGCTCAGTCTCCTATAATACGGCAATAGAAGTAATTCGACGTAGGATAGGTGAGGGAAATGATTACGAAATTGGGAAGATGTAGAGGAAAATTTGAAAAAAAACAACAGTAAATACTTCAATTTAGTTTAAGTGATAGCGCGTAATTTTTTCAAAAACGGTGTGTTGTAGCAAACTGTAAACTTACTCCAACCCTAACACTAACCCTTATCCCATAGCCAAACCCTATCCCTAAAACTAACACTAACGAATAATCCTAATGTAAATGGCTAAATACCTAGTACTAATAACGTAGTTACACATATTAGGTCCGTACCCCTGAATCCATTCGAACAGCTTTATAAAAGAGTTGCGTTTTTGTTAGGGGATATTTGTTATGAAAGATGGAAGACTGTGTGGTATTGACTGCCTTTATGTTGCGTCAATTTTGTCGCTAGGAGTTTGATTGATGATCATATTAATGGAAGGCAAAATGTTCTCGTTGTATTTTTCCCCCTTAAACGTTTTTGATCGTGGATGATTTTGTTTGGCAGCTTCTATAGGAGCAAACAGCACCTATTGGGGCAACGCGGCCAACCAGTTGGAAGTAGGAGTGCCTTTTGGCGCTCTCTACACACATGCGTAGGTGGTAGCCAGCAAGAACATGTCAAATTAAGAATCGAATTTCTCCGGAAGGGGCTTATTTTTGTTTAAAACGTTTTCATCTACGGGCTACTCATCTTCACAGACTAAAGAGTTGTGCGCACAGCAATAAGAAGATAACTGGGAAGTGGTAAACCGTGTGGTACTGCAATGTTGATGCCGTCAAGATCATGAGCCGAGACGGCCTTCACACGTCAAGAAGGGTGCAAGAAGCCCGGGCGTTCGCCAACTGTTCCATCATATAAACTTGCCTACCTGTGACAGTGAAGACAGAAACCAATCGGGGTCGCCAATTATCACCACGAGGCCGACACCTCAGTGAAGGGGGGGCAAGGGATCGGATGCCCACTCACGGTTCGCCTCGGCCATCTGCGCATCAGCCAATGTGCGCAGGTAGCCGATGTGTCAGTTGGCGAGACATTTGCACTCGACTCTGTAGGTGGAAGCACTATTTAAAACATCCGAGCACCTCACCTTCTTTCGACAGTCTGGCTGACATCGAAGTGATGGCGGCTAATCCGGTAGCGTGTTTACTGCCCTGAGAGACGCCGCCGTTTGCAGAACAGTCTCTGATGTGTCCGGGATCGTAAACTCAACTCAGGCCAGGGGCCGCAATTGCTCATCAGGTCTGAGCGCCAGTTTTTATCGCGCGCCTGCAGCCAATCCTTGAGTTGAAAGTTAGCGTCACGCTTTCGCCACTTGCGAGCTTAAGTCACGCAAAGGAAAGACGTGCGATATGAGTGACCAGAGGCGCCCGCGACTATGAGCGTACTGCCACACACAGATTTCTCCAGCAAACAGCAGCATGTTTTCTGTCCAAGTTTGAACGGCCTTCTAAGACGATTATTTTTGGGCGGATCCTGCGTTCCACCGTATGCTTCTTGTATTATTTAAGCGGGAATTTATACGTCAGATCTGGTGAAATGGGTGTAAACAATGTGAAGTGCAAAGCTGCTCAGCTTGAAATTCTAAAACTGCACTGGAAAATTTTAGGTTTTGAGTACATTCTTTTAGTCAAATTAGAGGAAGGACTGTCTGTGAGAAGGGTGGTTGGCAGCAGTGGGATATTTGCTCTGCGGATGGTAGTCAGGCCGAATAATCCGGCATGATAAGCATCTTGACAATACGAGTGAAAATGTGCGTTCCAGGAAGTAGTTGACTGGAAGTAGACGCGATCACTATAGCAAGAACTTTATTCGCTTAACGTTTCAGATTAATGCCCCTTCATTATCAAAGGGGAAACCATCCTCGATGAAGAGGGACCCGTCAATTGCCCTAGGCATGCAATAGCATAGCGACTGCGTCCTATAAATACTGAAACTCCCTGTGTATGAAGTACCCGTAGCTGATACAGCCTCTGATGATGAATTCGAGCATGAATTAGAAACGTCAGGTGAATAAAGTTCTTTTCTCAGCGACCACGTCTTCTTCTTCTCATGATAAGTATCTGGTGATTTCCTCGGATATAACCTATTCAGTCTCATCACCTCTTATGTCCGAATGCATCTAGCGATCTGTCCAAACTGATCAGTCGTTGTTCTGGCCCATGGGATAGCACTAGTCTGCAGAATTCTCCGTATTCATGAGAATTCTTGTTGTTTCGGTTAATTATTACTTTTATTCGGCCTCAATCAGGGGAAAAGAACGTGATTCCTCTACTCGTTCTCAGTTTTTCACTTACTTCGCGAAATTCAATGGCTTGGTTTGTGTTGTATCATAATTCTCTGTTGCAGGGGACCCCCCACCAGTCCATGGGATATTGCAGGGGCACGTTTATTTTCGCATGTGCTATAGGGAAGTCTTCCATGAACTCTCTGCAGTGTTCTGAAACGCTTGACTTCTTAGAATTCATAATTGCGTCACTGTCCTCTGCCTGGGTGAGAGATTGTGCAAAGTGTTCACAGCTGTCCGCAGTTGCTGTTGCAAAGTCACTCACTCATTGCCATAACCAAGCTAATTTTTTTCAAAAGTACTTGGTGGCGTAATCATCGAGTGCTTGGGTGTACCCACTTCCACGCCACTTCAATATGTGCGTGTGTTTCTGCTTACAGTTTTAATCAGAACCACCGTCCTATGATTGCCAAACACTACACCATTGTGGTGCTACCGGCCGTCTTATATATGAGACATCATGATTTCGGGTCCACAAGCGGATATTATCATGCCAGTTTTTTGACAACCACTGGCAGATCGGTGAGCCTCAAATACCAAAGGTCGCGGGTTCGAATCTCAGGTGTGCCACACTTGGGATCGGGTATGACTGGCTGATGACGGCTAATAAGCCAGAAATGGCCATTCCAGTTTCCCTTGATTTTGTCGGTTCCATTCCATCATATGCTACACGGTGCAATGCGACTGCCTGCGAGGGCTCTAGTCTGAGCTCCAGGGCACAACGGAACATACATGTTCCTTAAGCAGATCGGTGAGCCCCACACTATCATCATATTCCCGATCACAACCGACAAAAACAACGAGCCCGTAGCTCAATGGTAGAGCATTCGACTCAAATACCAAACGTCACGGGTTCGAATCCCAGGTGTGCCACACTTGGGATTGGGTATGACTGGCTGATGACGGCTAATAAGCCAGAAATGGCCATTCCGGTTTCCCTTGTCTTTGTCGGTTCCATTCCATATATATATATATATATATATATATATATATATATATATATATATATATATATATATATATATATATATATATATGAGTGGGCTACCCGATTTAATGGAGCCTCCTTCGTTCGGTTGTAAGGAAGCCATAAGTGTATTTCAAAAACGATGCGTATGCGAATGCCATGAATAGCTCTAGCTTAAAGGGGTGACGGGAAGGGCAATTTAAATTTTGGCATTGAACGCCCTGCGATGCTCCACTCTCCTTTCTGCGCCACTGATAAAATGGCCGTTTTGAAAAGAATCTTTTTGAGAAAGTGGACCATTTGTACTAGGTTTGTTGGTGTGGGGCATTGGCTCGACATTTAGCTGCGTAAGGTTGGACGTCAAAATAGGTCTTTTTTCTTTCATCCTCATACTAACGACATTGCACTCTCGTACCACTAGCATGTTATTCTAAAAGCTTTTACTAACGCAATTGAATAACCTTGTTCCAAGTTTTCTGACAGTAAACAATATTTTGTACGAATCAGTTAGTTTGACAAAAGGTACAGGTTAAGCCGCCCAAGAGGTAAAATCATATTTTTATTAGTACAAACAGACCTGAAGGGCAGTCTTCGTCTTAAATTGTATCTGAAAACCGTACAATTTTATGCTTTGACCTGCTCCAACTGGCCATCAGGAAACCGCAGGCTAAATTTAACTAATTCTTTCATAAAGGCACGTAAGCAGTAAATTTAAACCCATAAGCATATTTTCACATCTGTTGCTGACTTAAAAAAACTGTTGATAAAAGCTCTGACCTAACAATTTTTCAATGTTATCGTCTCAGGCTAATCGCTTTCAAAAGATAATTTAATTTCGATCCAAGTTGATATTTAACCACGGCGATGAACAAAAGCGAAGAAGTTAGATATGAAGAAATGGACATGATCACTGGAACAGGGGATTTCTTAGCTTGACGCTTCGGATTTCCACTTTAACACATCGTCAGAGACATTCGCACAAAAGGGTCTTGTTGTTTATAATTTAACAGTCAATCCAATTTCATTTTTTATTAACGGGCATGCCTAATCGTGAGAGTTCGTCAGTAAATTTTAAGACGGACTCCACCAAGGAGCTAGAGGTCCTTGGTAGAGTGCAACAGACTATGTGGTCCTCGTTATTAATGCACTTTCTGAGGCGCTAATGGGAAAATCTAATAAGGCTTATACTGCACCCAAGCACACCATATTTTAACATATTCTTTTTGTTACTATTCTTATTAATGTAATCTCAGCTACATTAACAGCAGTAGAGAAAAGCCACTGGTCACACAACCAAATTATAAAATGCAGCTTTATAGATAAGCAAATTGGTTAATTTTCTAAAATAAATACGGCTTCCTTTTTATTAGTGGGAGCAAAACGTAAACTCCCAATGTCCACATCGTTTAAGTTTGCCCAAGTACTGGCTGGCACAAGCAGACCCAAGGGAAATAGAAATACCAGTTCGACGCAGTTTTGTTACTTCATTATAAAGACCTACTTAAACCCAGTCGGGAAATTTCTGTTTTTCTATGCCTCCGTTTACCAAAATAATGTTTGCGTCGCTGACTTACTCCGGTGATGCCGCACATGGACGCTGCGTCTTGTTTACAACGTAAAGCATGTTTTGGAAGGATTGTCAAGGTAAAGACTATTTCGAAGAAATAGCTGCACACTACATCTAAAAAATTGAAAGCGATCATGGTTGTTTGCTCAGACTGGTGAAGCACTGACAACTCTGGCCGAAACCAACTGAACTATTCTGTGACTTCTATGCGTCATATTCTGTCCTTACCTATACGAAGCGCAAAAAAATCACCCCCTGCTCATGTGCAGGTCAAAAGCACGAAGATGATAGATCAGCCTGGAAACCCACTTACACGGTTGGCCTTTAATGTACTTTAGACAGGGCTCCCCCTAAATGTGTATAACCACGTTAGGGAGGACTAACGTATTCACCACACCCTTCCTTCAAAATGTAAGCGTCGTTCAGCTGTTCAGTCGAAATTTCGGTGTTCACATGTGCAGGTGACGCTGCAGGTTCTCGAAAAGGAGCAGGACGAAAAAAATCCAGAAGGTCACTGGTAGCTGAGGTGTTGGAGGCTATAGGCATCGGAGAAGAAAATCGATTTCGGTAACGGTACTTTATGTACAGCACTAAGAAATCCAGAAACCCCAAACTCGTGTTTTGCTTGACGACGAAAAAGTGTGCAACTTGCGAATATTTCCCGTCAAAACAATTATCCCTTTTACAGCGAGGTCGAAGCAACAAGATTCTACCAAAGGGTGTGTTGGTGAAACCGGGAATGAAGGCATCCAAGGGTTTTCTGGCCGTTATCCATTATGGCTATCAAATTCTTGAAGCCTTCGCATTAGGTGCGCATTGTCGGCTTCTTAAATTGAAAGACACGAAAGAAAAACACATACAGTTTTGGAAGGACCTTATATACCTTATATTACCCTCTGTAATGCCCCACCCGTAAAACCTCTATGACCACCGGTATAATATTACACGAGCTTGGGGTTTCCGGTTTACTTGATGCTGTACAGAACCTGCCGTTAGCCACTTTTCTATTCCATCTAGCATGTATGCGGAAAGTGGGACTCGCGGATAGAAGCGAACAGGCGTGTTCCAGGAAACAGTTCAGGAGGAGAAAATGCGATCGTTGGAACAAGAAGTTTATTGGCCAGAAGTTTCGGATTCTCACTTGAACCCACCATCAGAGACAGTAGCAGACAAGAGTGATAGAGTCACCAGGTGCGCATTATATATAGTATGTAGTGGCCGCGCAACCATATGCGTACTACAATTTGCAACGCTCGCGATCACCACTGGGTGTCCTAATTGTGCCTCTTTCACCCTTATCTGCTACTGGCCAATAAAAGTCTTGTTTTAACGACCGAATTTTCTCCTCTTAAAGAAGGACTTACAGGAGGCCTCCGGGTAAGTATGTCCACCAATCAGAACCTTAGTTACTCATGGCATCGAAGGAGGCTCTGAGGGAAGAGTCATCATACCAAGGCGTCCTGTTCATGTGTCACTTCAGAGGGAAATTCACAGGGATGCAAAGGAATAGAAGATGCCTGGGACATGGTTCCCTGGGTATTCGACTTACCTGGAGACAGTGGAAGGGAAGACGTGGCGTTTGGAAAACAACTAACAAACATTTTATGATGTAGCGTGCGCCTCTCGTTCTTCAAACACATGGAGGTTTAGTTAATATAAGGGGTGTTAAATCGAAAGAGTATAAAGTGATTTATTTATCTTAAGAGGGAACGTAAACGTAGACAAATACTGCAAAAAAGTGGAGTTCCAGTTGTCACCACTGATAGCCCACATGAGTCATGAAATTTTACAGTGCAGTAACATCGAATCGAAGGAGTCTTTTGCAAAAACGCATTGTTTCAGGTTTTACATACTGTACGGTCACCGCCATAGTCAAACTATTTGATAGTTTTGAACGCATTCGGAGCCATAACACCGTTCACAGAGTTAACAGAGTGGGCAACTTACGTAATCTTCAGGTCCAGAAGGAAGTACAGGACACGATTTGGTATGTTATCAACATAGGTTATTTCACCAATACAATTATGATTGTGATGCATTGAGCTGAAAAAAACAGAAAGGATAAGTGATAGTTCGATACAGAATCAATACAACTGCTTTTCAATACGCGTTAGACTGTTTTCGCCTTCCATTTCTCAATTTTTGAATTCGCGAGAGAGAGGCTTTTTGCCCTCATTGGTAGTTCATAATCCTAGGGTAGAATATGAGGTGTATTTCATTGATGACTTTTTCAAGAGAATATTGTTCACAGAAAAATCAGTCCCTCCGTTCTTACAACCAAAAATACCACCCCGTTAGATATTGTGCCTAGTGTATCGTTGTTCTTATAGCACAACCGTGATTGCTTGTTCACTAACTTTCAGCCAACCGTCTGTAACCGACTGACAGCGGGATCCCACCTGCTATGCTTAATTAGTGAACACAATCCACAAAACCGGAGATTCCTTACACTTTAAATGAGACAGCTGACCGTATTCCAATCAGTTCTAACGGTACGTCCAGTTAAACCGTTCAAAGTAGGAACCGCATTCGTCGATCCATCAACCATCTGTCAGGGAGAATTCAGGTACATCTTGGTTCAGGCGACCTATACTATCTAAACTGTGATGCCAACTGATTTTAACAAGCTTCCTGTAATTTATGGTCATTAAATTTGGCTGAGTTCCCATGATAACTGATGACATATGCAGCCAAAGTGTTACTTCAAATTGCAGGAAACGTCATAGTTTGGTGTCGGTTAAGAACGTCTATGGGCGCGACCTGAGTGAAGCTCTTATTTAACCGATGCTTAAAATGTTAACCTGCTATAATTCCTGAGGAGTGAAGCGCTAGTGCTGAATGTGGCAGAAAATAACAACGAACGACCAGGAGAGTTTGTATGCTCACATTAAGATTGTTTGGGACGTCTCTGTGGTAAGCCCTCAGTCGATCTTTACTCACAAAGCTTACCACAGGATCGTTAAGAACGGTATCTCAGGTTGGTTACAGGAGAAAATTGCGCATCCACATGTATTTAAAGAGGGCCTCAAGTGCTGCAATAGGTCAGGTTGACTCAAGTTTGAAGCGTGAACAGAGAGATATAGGCTGATCGGATGCATCACCCAAAAATTATGGATTAAAGACAGCTTTCATTACAGCGAGTACAGCATGCAGCCCCACTTCCTTTAGTTGATAGGATGTGTACATATAACTGGTAACAGTGCAATGAAACCAAGAACCCCAGCATAGGAAGTAGGTTAATTTGAGAGGCAACAGAATTGTTTAAAAAAGAATCCGTTGGCGTTTAAACCCCAGGCCCTAGATAGTAGTTCGTAATTACTATCGACCAAAGGGCACTCAAAAGGATAGAATGGTACCTACTTTATCCTAGAAGTAAGTTGACCAACTAGAAGGTTTGGCCATCGACCATTTTAATTCAGACTTTTGGACAGAACTTGTATCGTTCGACTGACTTAGTCTATTCCACAGAAGAAATTTAAAGACAATCTTTACAGAAGGATCACCTAAGCCGACAACTTGATTTTTTCTCTCACTGACTTAGGCAGAATAATCGGTTAAAATTTAGAGTTATATGCAGGGGTAACAATTATTCGCACAAAGTATGACAGGTAGAGGGCTAATAGACTCCGGTCAGTCAATGGGTACTGATGGCTTTACATGGTGATAAAAGCGAACAGGCGAGTTCCAGGAAGCAGTGCATAAGAAGAAAAGGCGATCACTGGAATAAGGCGTTTATTTGCTGAAGATTCGGATTTTCTATCGGAAACATGGCCAGGTCCCATCAAGGGAGCTGCAACCTGAGAGCCAGCATCTTTCCTCCTCATTGCAGCTGCGTGCTCGGCCATTCGCGTCCGGAGTAACCTTCCGGTTTCTCAGATGCAGTTGCTTTGTCCATAACTGCTCCAGATCCGGCCACCAACACCAGACGTAACCTGCCGTGGTATTGGGTCTTCCGGCCTCATGAATCGGCGCATGATAGTTGCTTCTGGCCTGTGTGTAACCCCAACTCCAAGTGGAGTGAGAAGGCGGCTGACGACTTACGAAAGGTTCTTCACGTACAAGTTAAGCCCCTTAAATATCCTCTACCACAATTCATGGAGAAACTTAAGGGGGTAAGCATCATGCCAAGCGACCTCACGGTATCCTTTGACGTCACGTCCATTTGTACTTCTATTCCACAGGACCTGGCAGTTGAGACGATCGAATAACTCCTGCGAGACAAATACGATGAAACGGAGGCTCCCTTCGGAAACTCCAAAATCCTCCAACTCCTGAAGTTCTGTCTCAAAACGTGCTTTACATTTGACGGAACAATCTACGAGCAGGTGAAGGGCACACCAATGGATTTGCTGATTTCAAGACTCATTGCTGAGGTGGTCTTGCAACGTTTGGAGTCTGGTCTTCTGACACCACAGATTGAACTTCTGAGATCGTTGTCATGGAACAAGATCAGGTGCCGGCATTCAAAGAACGTCTAAACGCCATCTTCCCGGACATTCAATTTACGATGGAGGAGGAAGCAAACAACCAGTTGGCCATTCTAGATGTCCCCGTTTGCCGTGAAGACTGTGGTGGCCTAAAAACCAAGGTATTCAGGAAAGCAACAAAAATGACGCAAGAAATGATTTTCAAAAGCAACCACCCAATCAGTCACAAACACAGTTGCGTAAGGGTGCTATACCGGCTAGTCGAGACGCATTGAAGTGAAATGTAAGAAAAGGTTGCTGAGGTACAATATCTTCGACGGGCACCGAGAGCGAATGGCTACCTGCGCAACTTTGTGAACTAGTGCATACGCCAATAACAAAAGAGACCAAATCTAACCGGCCTTAAATTAAGGCGAGCTCTTCCGTACGCGAAAAACGTATCGGAAGCCGTTAGCCGCCTTCTCACTCCACTTGGAGTTGGGGTCACACACAGTCCAGAAGCAAATATCAGGTGCCGAGTCATGAGGTCGAAAGACCCAATACCACGACAGGTTACGTCTGGCGTCGTTGACCGGATCCGGAGCCGTTATGAACAAAGCAAATACGTCGGAGAAACTGAGAGATTACTTCGGACACGAATGGCCAAGCATGCAGTTGCGGTGAGAAGTAACGACGCGGGCTCTCAGGTTGCAGCTCACTTTACGGGACTTGGCCATATTTTCAAGTTTGATGAGGCCGAAATCCTCGCAACGGGTGATAACCGCGGAAGCCGCGATCTGCTTGAGTCATAATTCTCAGGCCCATAGTCCAGTAACAAGCACAACGATCTCCCGTTCCCATATTACGGGTTGAGGCATCGGCTAAGCAGGGGAACGAGTCACGTGGGGAGGACGTGTGTGACCAATGCGTCCAATGACAGTGATTCAAATTGCTGGGTCATTATCACGTCCACATCTAACATGTATGATAAAAGCACGGCTACTAACGACTCGGATGCGGATGACCAAACTATTGTTGCATCACTTACCACCCCTAGCTGTGAGCGCGAGAGCTGCTAATTGTACTACCAATGTGATCGCGTGGCCACTACGTACTATAAATACTGCTCAACTTGGGCTTCTTTCACCCTTTTCTGCAGCTGTCTCTGCTGATGGATTCGAGAGAGAATCCGAAAGGTCAGGCCAGTAAACAACATGTTCCACTCATAGCCTCTTCTTCTTCTTCTTCTTCTGGGTTCCACGTGGATAATTTACTTATATTGACCGCAAGAAAATATGAGGGTCTTAGGAAGCAATTGAGCAAAAAATTTACGCGATCGCTGAGCAAGAGCTATATTTGCCTGACATTGCGAATCGTCGCTTGAACCTATCATCAAATCGGATGCTGCCTCAAACGTGATCCCAAACCGACAGGCAAAGATAGCTCTTTTTCCAGTGATCAAGTCTATTTCTTCTCAATCAGTGCACTGTCGCCGCGATACCAGAAGTTACTATGGTAATAACAACTAGGTGGTAGAGGCGCGACGAAACGGTGCCTTCTCAGCTTTTCCCGTGCAGGTAAAAGTAGTCTGTAAAAAAGTACAATTAACGTGACGCAAACAATATCAGTCGAGGCTTGCGGACTTATCAGGGCTTTGTCCCACTAGTCCAGATTGATTCAGTCCCTTTACTGATAAATTCTTCTGGAAGAGCTGCCTATTTCGTAGTGACCTTTTTGATGAGAGTTTGGCGTTGCAAGCGACGCGGACAAAAAATGTTCCAGAGCTAATATAACGGTGGTTTGCACGTGAAGTAGACTTACGCCATATCAATGTTTTCTCATTGTCATAACAAGGATGATATTCTGATTTTAATTCAAAGTTGAGACTCATGGAGATGGGCGTTGGCGCAGGAACTGAGAAAGTGAAGAGCCATCTACTTCAGCCAAGAACAATCCGGCCCCTATCACCAAAGGTCCAAGTTATGCTGTCAGTTAGAAGCTCTAAACGTCATGATTAGTGGTTTCGTGATAGTTTCAAAGTGCGTTTGATTGTTTATCATGAAAATTAAGTGTTTGAGTCAAAATGCATCGATCTCCCAGTCTCGTCCCCTCCCATTGGCCGAGTAAAGCTAATTGAGACACAGGCACTGAAATGAAAGAAATGTGCCGTATTACGCATGCTGCATGGAGCCTAGGTCCCCAGAAGTGAGAAATAACATGAAACAACCGACAAGAGGTCTCATTGCGGTCAGGCCATCATTCAAAACCATGTCGACGTTGCCGTGCCAGCCGGCAGTCACCTCGGACACAAATTTTAACGCACCCGGATAGGTTCATGCGCGTAAAATGTATTTCAAAGAAGCACTGCTGACGTGCCTCAAGGAAGGGCATATAAGTATCGGTCTCTCTGTCTTCAGCCTCTCTCATTCACCAAACTACTAAATTTCTGTACAAATATGACGCCCACGCGGAATTTTCGAAACATATATTTGCTTGACAGGGCTCTGAAGCAATTGACAGGAATTTCTTTCCGAATTAAATTAAACAAGGTTCCAATGAGAACTGTTGGTTGAAACCGAAGTCGGCCAGTTTGCAAGTGGAAAGGAGAGCCTAGTAAGGTCTGCCACTCACTCGAACTCTCTTTCGGACGACAGTTCAGCAAACAGAGTGAAGCATAACCGCTCCATCTAGAGATTCAGCATATGTGATGCTGGACACATTGCAGATCAAAATGCGATCTCTCGTGGGCCTGTCTTTATTTCCTTATCAAAGACTATAAAAAGTTGTGGCAGAAATTTAGTTTGAAAACCTCTAGAATAACAAAAAGGTGTAGTTCCTACAAAACAGGGAAAATTTGAGTGCTCAAAATCCACGCTCGTGAATTTCTTCTATTAAAACTGAAAACATTCAGACATCACGCGAGCGCTCATCTTAAGAAGTACAAAGAACTGCATTAAAATAATAATGAACTTTTCAGAAAACACAAAAATGTTGTTTTTTCATCCTAATGAATACAAGTGATTATGTTGTGAAAATCTTAGGAATCCTGTTTGAGGGAACTAGGTTAAAAAGACGGAGGCAAAATAGAAAATAGACCGTGATCACTGGAAAACCACTGTTTTCTTAGTGAACAAGAATTCGAATATCTTACGTCACCTAGTCTCCCGCGGCTGTAGGGTATACCATAGATACACGCAAGCGGCCTTCCTATATGGGTGATATTTTACATGCACAGTTCGTCTTCTCGTACATCTGCACAATGACTGATCGTGACCCAGTAAAGTTAGCTCGACTTAAAGTATCACCAAGCAGTCTGTATGACATTTTTGAATACAGCTATTCCATAAATCATGGGAACAGCGAGGGGAAAACCATGATACCCTTAGATGTCTTGCCTTTATTTACAAAGACGATCGAACATATATGCGACTGGATTGGTAAGTATCATATCCCCATTCACGTGCTAGTGTAAGCCTTCAAAGAGCTTCTTTGTTACGCATTAAATAGTCAGCCTCGATTCGATGGTTATGTTTACTTTCGGATTGACGGCGCAGCGGTGGATTCCTACTAGCAGATGGTTTCAGAAGAAACTAGTGAAGAACCAAACCTGTGCAGTTATAGGCGACCTTGATCACTAGGGCCAATATCTTGAGGATAGTAACCACGGAGAAGCTTGATTTAGAAGCCCTGTTGGATTAAGTTAATAAAGTTAACTCAAAGTCAAACTTCGACTAGGAGAAAAGAGCAAGGAAGTACCTTCCAGTTCCCCTTACTAGAACTCATGGTGAAACGAATAATAATAATAATAATAATAATAATAATATTATTAATAATAAAGTTAACTCAACGTCAAACTTAGGCTAGGAAAAAAGAGCAAGGGAGTAACTTCCAGTTCCCCTTACTAGAACTCATGGTGAAACGAATAATAATAATAATAAAAAATAATAATAATAATAATAGAGTTAACCCAACGTCAAACTTAGACTAGGAAAAAAGAGCAAGGGAGTACCTTCCAGTTCCCCTTACTGGAACTCATGGTGAAACGAATAATAATAATATAATAAATTAATAATAATAAATTAAATTATAATTATAATTATATATATGATGCAAGGTATATATATATACCTTGCATTAAGGTATGTTGGTGAAACTGGCAAACGCCTGGGCACAAGGTTGCATGAACACCAACTTGCAATCAACCGCAAAGACAAGTTGTCTTTGGTTTATGGTCACGCAAAACAGCTGAACCATGATTTCGCCTTTGACAAAACAAGGGTGATTGGCTGAGCCAATGAGAAGATGGCCAGATTGGTGCTCGAGAGCTGGTCCTCGACTGGCACACTCAACCGAGCTATAGACTTACATCCCGCCTACCAGGCGCTTCGTACACGGCTCGGATCAGTTCGGCCAGGGCCAATAAGGCAAACGAGCACACGGAACCGAGAGCCCAGGCTCACGGAAAAGCGGGGTGGCGGCCGAAGGTCACATCACCAAAGTCAAACACTGCCTCACGAATGCGCCCGTAAAACGGATAATAACTCCCGAGAGCAGCAACGACTGCTCAGTCTGCGGATTGACGTGGGGAAGGCCAACAGGAACGCTGCCTTGCCTAAACCTACGACGGCTCCAAAGGGGACAGCAGTCACGCGAGCCCGCTGGCGTTCAACCACGGGGAGGTCTAAGGAAGTCAGCGGCGATCGGACAGGTCAAAGTTCACGCGTCCACCATGAATATAATACAAGGCACGTGGCAAGACTGACTAACTCAAGACCACCAGGAGCAGCAAGCACTTTACTCTGATGATGGAAGCAAGAAGGCTTTCGAAACGTCAGTACAAATACAATTTGGTCCATGAACTCGCCTCCTCTTCTTCTTCGTCTTCTTCAGGAGATGATGAAC
>WEDG01004753.1:0-19906 GCA_017591395.1 Schistocephalus solidus | reverse complement strand
GGGCACAACGGAACATAAATGTTCCTTAAGCAGATCGGTGAACCACACACTATCATCATATTCCCGATCACATCTGACAAGCAACGAGCCCGTGGCTCAATGGTCGAGCGTTTGACTCAAATACCAAAGGTCGCGGGTTCGAATCCCAGGTGTTCCACGCTTGGGATTGGGTATGACTGGCTGATGACGGCTAATAAGCCGGAAATGGCCATTCTGGTCTCCCTTGTCTTTGTCGGTTACACATTATCAACATATACTGCAAGTCGCTAATCGACTGCCTGTGAGGGACTCTTGTCTGAGTTCCAGGGCACAACGGAAACATAAATGTTCCTTAAAAGCAGATCGGTGAGCCACACACTATCATCATATTCCCGATCACAACCGACCAAAACCACGAGCCCGTGTCTCAATGGTAGAGCGTTCGACTTAAAACCAAATTTCGCGTGTTCGAATCCCCGGTGTTCCACACTTGGGATTGGGTATGACTGCCTGATGACGGCTATAAAGCCAGAAATGGCCATTCCAGTCTACCTTGTGTTTTCGGTTCCTGATTATAAACATATGCTACACGTCGCCCAGCGACTGCCTCTGAGTACTCTACTCTGAGGGTAGAGCGTTCGACTTAAATACCAAACGTCGCGGGTTCGAATCCCAGGTGTTTCACACGTGGGATTGGGTATGATCTGGCTGATGACGGCTTATAAGCCAGAAATGGCCATTCCGGTCTCCCCTTGTCTTTGTCGGTTACACATTTTCAACATATGCTTCACGTCGTATGCGACTACCTGTAAGTTCTCTGGTCTGAATTCCAAGGCACAACGGAACATAAATGTTCCTTTAGCAGATCGGTGAGCCACACACTTTCATCATATTCCCGATCACAACCAACAAAGCAACGAGCCCTTGGCTCAATGGTAGAGCGTTCGACTCAAAAACCGATCACAACCGACAAAAAACAGGCCGTGGCTCCAATGTTATGTAGTTCGACTCAAATACAAAAGGTCGCGGGTTCGAATTCCCAGGTGTATCACACTTGGGATTGGGTATGACTGGCTGATGACGTCAAATAAGCCAGAAAAGGCCATTCAGGTCTCCCTTGTATTTTTCGGTTCCATATTATAAACATATGCTACACGTCGCCAAGCGACTGCCTGTGAGTACTCTACTCTGAGTTCCAGGGCACAACGGAACATAAATGTTCCTTAAGCAGATCGGTGAGCCAAACACTATCATCATATTCCCGAGCACAACCGACAAAACAACGAGCCCGTGGCTCAATGGTAGTGCGTTCGACTCAAAAACCAAAGGTCGCGGGTTCGAATCCCACGTGTTCCACACTTGGGTTTGGAGAGGTCTGGCTGATGATGGCTTATAAGCCAGAAATGGGCATTCCGGTCTCCGTTGTCTTTTTCGGTTCCACATTATTAACATATGCTACACGTCGCTATGCGACTGCCTGTGAGTTCTCTAGTCTGAGTTTCAGGGCACAACGGAACATAAATGTTCCTTAAGCAGATCGGTGAGCCACAAACTATCATCATATTCCCGTGAAAAACCGACAAAGCAACGAGCCCGTGGCTCAATGGTAGAGCGTTCGACTCAAATACCAAAGGTGGCGGGTTCGAATCCCAGGTGTTCCGAACTTGGGATTGTGGATGACTGGCTAATGACGGCTAATAAGCCATAAATGGCCATTCCGGTCTCCCTTGTCTTTGCCGGTTCCACATTATCAACATATGCTACACGTTTCTATGCGACTGCCTGTGAGTACTCTTGTCTGAGTTCCAGGGCACAACGGAACAGAAATCTTCCATTAGAAGATTGGTGAGCCACAAACTATCATCATATTCCCGATCACAACCGACAAAGCAACGCGCCCGTGGCTCAATGGTAGAGCCTTCGACTCAAATACCAAAGGTCATGGGTTCGAATCTCAGGTGTTTCACACACGGGATTGGGTATGACTGGCTGATGACGGCTAATAAGCCAGAAATGGCCATTCCGGTCTCCCTTGTCTTTGTCGGTTCCACATTATCAACATATGCTTCACGTCGCTATGTGACTGCCTGTGAGTTCTCTAGTCTGAATTCCAGGGCACAACGGAACATAAATGTTCCTAAGGCAGATCGGTGAGCCACATACTTTCATCATATTCCAGATCACAACCGACTAAGCAACGAACCCATGGATCAATGGTACAGCGTTTGACTCAAATTTCAAAGGTGGCGGGTTCGAATCCAACGTGTTTTTTACTTGGGATTGGGTATGCCTGGCTGATTAAAACTAATAAGCCAGAAATGGCCATTCCGGTCTCACTAGTCTTTGTCGGTTCCACATTATTAACATATGCTACACGTCGCTATGTGACCGCCAGTGAGTTTTCTTGTCTGAGTTCCAGGGCACAACGGAACATCCATTTTCCTTAAGCAGATCGGTGAGACACACACTACCATCATATTCCCGATCACATTTGGCAAAGCAACGAGCCCGTGGCTCAATGGTAGAGCGTTCGACTCAAATACCAAAGTTTGCGTTTTCGAAACCGGGGTGTTCCACACTTGGGATAGGGTATGACTGGCTGATGACGGCTTTTAAGCCAGAAATGGCCATTCCGGTCTCCCTTGTTTTTGTCGGTTTCACATTATCAACATATGCTACACGTCGCTATGCGACTGCCTGTGAGTTCTCTAGTCTGAATTCCAGGGCACAACGATACATAAATTTTCCTTAAGCAGATCGGTGAGCCGCACACTCTCCTCATATGCCCGATCACATCCGAGAAAGCAAAGAGCCCGTGGCTCAATGTTAGATCGTTCGACTCAAATACCAAATGTCGCGTGTTCGAATCCCACGTGTTCCACACAAGGGATAGGGTATGACTGGCTGATGACAGCTAATAAGCCAGAAATAGCCATTCTGGTCTCCCTTGTCTGTGTCGGTTCCTCATTATAAACATATGCTACACGTCGCCAAGCGACTGCCTGTGAGTACTCTACTCTGAGTTCCAGGGCACAACGGAACATAAATGTTCCTTAAGCAGATCGGTGAGCCACACACTATCATCATATTCCCTATCACAACCGACAAATCAACGAGCCCGCGCCTCAATGGTAGTGCGTTCGACTCAAAAACCAAATTCCCCGGGTTCGAATCCCACGTGTTCCACAATTGGGTTTGGATAGGTCTGGCTGATGCTGGCTTATAAGCCAGAAATGGCCATTCCGGTCTCCCTTGTCTTTGTCGGTTCCACATTATAAACATATGCTACACGTCGCCAAGCGACTGCCTGTGAGTACTCTACTCTGAGTTCCAGGGCACAACGGAACATAAATGTTCCATAAGCAGGTCGGTGAGCCACAAACTATCATCATATTCCCGATCACAACCGACTAAGCAACCAGCCCGTGGCTCAATGTTGGAGCGTTCGACTAAAAAACCAAAGGTCGCGTGTGAAATCCCAGGTGTTTCACACACGGGATTGGGTATGACAGGCTGATGACGGCTAATAAGCCAGAAATGGCCATTCTGGTCTCCCTTGTCTTTGTCGGTTCCTCATTATAAACATATGCTACACGTCGCCAAGCGACTGCCTGTGAGTACTCTACTCTGAGTTCCAGGGCACAACGGAACATAAATGTTCCTTAAGAAGATCGGTAAGCCACACACTATCATCATATTCCCGATCACATCCGACAAAGCAACGAGCCCGTGGCTCAATGGTAGAGCGTTCGACTAAAATACCAAAGTTCGCGGGTTTCGAATCCCAGGTGTTCCGTACTTGATATGGGTATGACTGGCTGATGACGGCTAATAAGCCAGAAATGGCCATTCCGGTCTCCCTTGTCTTTGTCGGTTCCACATTATCAACATACGCTTCACGTCGCTATGCGATTGCCTGTGAGTTCTCTAGTCTACGTTCCAGGGCACAACGGAAAATAAATGTTCCTTAAGCAGATCGGTGAGCCACACACTATCATCATATTCCCGATCACATCCGACAAAGCAACGAGCCCGTGGCTCAATGGTAGAGCGTTCGACTTAAATACCAAAGGTTGCGGTTTCGAACAACAGGTGTTCCACACTTGGGATTGGGTATGACTGGCTGATGACGGCTAATAAGCCAGAAATGGCCATTCCGGTCTCCCTTGTCTTTGTCGGTTCCACAATATCAACATACGCTTCACGTCGCTATGCGACTGCCTGTGAGTTCTCTAGTCTGAGTTCCAGGGCACAACGGAACATAAATTTTCCTTAAGAAGATCGGTGAGCCACACACTATCATCATATTCCCGATCACATCCGACAAAATCAACGAGCCCGTGGCTCAATGGTAGAGCGTTCGACTCAAATACCAAAGGTCGCGGGTTCGAATCCCAGGTGTTCCACACTTGGGATAGGGTATGACTGGCTGATGACGGCTAATAAGCCATAAATGGCCATTCCGGTCTCCCTTGTCTTTGTCGGTTCCACATTATCAACATATGCTACACGTCGCTATGCGACTGCCTGTGAGTACTCTAGTCTGAGTTCCAGGGCACAACGGAACATAAATGTTCCTTAAGCAGATCGGTGAGCCACAAACTATCATCATATTCCCGATCACAACCGACTAAGCAACGAGCCCGTGGCTCAATGGTAGAGCGTTCGACTCAAAAACCACAGGTCGCGTGGGGAATCCCAGGTGTTTCACACACGGGATTGGGTATGACTGGCTGATGACGGCTAATAAGCCAGAAATGGCCATTCCGGTCTCCCTTGTCTTTGTCGGTTCCACATTATCAACATATGCTACACGTCGCTATGCGACTGCCTGTGAGTTCTCTAGTCTGAGTTCCAGGGCACAACGGAACATAAATGTTCCTTAAGCAGATCGGTGAGCCACACACTATCATCATATTCCCGATCACATCCGACAAAGCAACGAGCCCGTGGCTCAATGGTAGATGCGTTCGACTCAAATACCAAAGGTCGCGGGTTCGAATCCCAGGTGTTCCACACTTGGGATAGGGTATGACTGGCTGATGACGGCTAATAAGCCAGAAATGGCAATTCCGGTCTCCCTTGTCTTTGTCGGTTCCACATTATTAACATATGCTACACGTCGCTATGCGACTGCCTGTGAGTACTCTAGTCTGAGTTCCAGGGCACAACGGAACATAAATTTTCCTTAAGCAGATCGGTGAGCCGCACACTATCATCATATTCCCGATCACATCCGACAAAAGCAAAGAGCCCGTGGCTCAATGGTAGAGCGTTCGACTCAAATACCAAAGGTCGCGGGTTCGAATCCCAGGTGTTCCACACTTGGGATTGGGTATGACTGGCTGATGACGGCTAATAAGCCAGAAATGGCCATTCCGGTCTCCCTTGTCTTTTTCGGTTCCTCATTATAAACATATGCTACACGTCGCCAAGCGACTGCCTGTGAGTACTCTACTCTGAGTTCCAGGGCACAACGGAACATAAATGTTCCTTAAGCAGATCGGTGAGCCACACACTATCATCATATTCCCGATCACAACCGACAAAACAACGAGCCCGTGGCTCAATGGTAGTGCGTTCGACTCAAATACCAAATTCCCGGGTTCGAATCCCAGGTGTTCCACACTTGGGATTGGGTATGACTGGCTGATGACGGCTTATAAGCCAGAAATGGCCATTCCGGTCTCCCTTGTCTTTGTCGGTTCCACATTATAAACATATGCTACACGTCGCCATGCGACTGCCTGTGAGTACTCTACTCTGAGTTCCAGGGCACAACGGAACATAAATGTTCCTTAAAGCAGATCGGTGAGCCACACACTATCATCATATTCCCGATCACAACCGACAAAGCAACGAGCCCGTGGCTCAATGGTAGAGCGTTCGACTCAAAATACCAAAGGTCGCGGGTTTGAATCCCAGGTGTTCCACACTTGGGATTATGGGTATGACTGGCTGATGACGGCTAATAAGCCAGAAATGGCCATTCCGGTCTCCCTTGTCTTTGTCGGTTCCACATTATCAACATATGCTACACGTCGCTATGCGACTGCCTGTGAGTACTCTAGTCTGAGTTCCAGGGCACAACGGAACATAAATGTTCCTTAAGCAGATTGGTGAGCCACACACTATCATCATATTCCCGATCACATCCGACAAAGCAACGAGCCCGTGGCTCAATGGTAGAGCGTTCGACTCAAATACCAAAGGTCGCGGGTTTCGAATCCCAGGTGTTCCACACTTGGGATTGGGTATGACTGGCTGATGACGGCTAATAAGCCAGAAATGGCCATTCCGGTCTCCCTTGTCTTTGTCGGTTCCACAATATCAACATATGCTACACGTCGCTATGCGACTGCCTGTGAGTACTCTAGTCTGAGTTCCAGGGCACAACGGAACATAAATTTTCCTTAAAGAAGATCGGTGAGCCACACACTATCATCATATTCCCGATCACAACCGACAAAACAACGAGCCCGTGGCTCAATGGTAGAGCGTTCGACTCAAATACCAAAGGTCGCGGGTTCGAATCCCAGGTGTTCCACACTTGGGATTAGGGTATGACTGGCTGATGACGGCTAATAAGCCAGAAATGGCCATTCCGGTCTCCCTTGTCTTTGTCGGTTCCACATTATCAACATATGCTACACGTCGCTATGCGACTGCCTGTGAGTACTCTAGTCTGAGTTCCAGGGCACAACGGAACATAAATGTTCCTTAAGCAGATCGGTGAGCCACACACTATCATCATATTCCCGATCACAACCGACAAAGCAACGAGCCCGTGGCTCAATGGTAGAGCGTTCGACTCAAATACCAAAGGTCGCGGGTTCGAATCCCAGGTGTTTCCACACTTGGGATTGGGTATGACGGGCTGATGACGGCTAATAAGCCAGAAATGGCCATTCCGGTCTCCCTTGTCTTTGTCGGTTCCACATTATCAACATATGCTACACGTCGCTATGCGACTGCCTGTGAGTACTCTAGTCTGAGTTCCAGGGCACAACGGAACATAAATGTTCCTTAAGCAGATCGGTGAGCCACACACTATCATCATATTCCCGATCACAACCGACAAAGCAACGAGCCCGTGGCTCAATGGTAGAGCGTTCGACTCAAATACCAAAGGTCGCGGGTTCGAATCCCAGGTGTTCCACACTTGGGATTAGGGTATGACTGGCTGATGACGGCTAATAAGCCAGAAATGGCAATTCCGGTCTCCCTTGTCTTTGTCGGTTCCACATTATCAACATATGCTACACGTCGCTATGCGACTGCCTGTGAGTACTCTAGTCTGAGTTCAGGGCACAACGGAACATAAATGTTCCTTAAGCAGATCGGTGAGCCACACACTATCATCATATTCCCGATCACAACCGACAAAGCAACGAGCCCGTGGCTCAATGGTAGAGCGTTCGACTCAAATACCAAAGGTCGCGGGTTTCGAATCCCAGGTGTTCCACACTTGGGATTGGGTATGACTGGCTGATGACGGCTTATAAGCCAGAAATGGCCATTCCGGTCTCCCTTGTCTTTGTCGGTTCCACATTATCAACATATGCTACACGTCGCTATGCGACTGCCTGTGAGTACTCTAGTCTGAGTTCAGGGCACAACGGAACATAAATGTTCCTTAAGCAGATCGGTGAGCCACACACTATCATCATATTCCCGATCACAACCGACAAAAGCAACGAGCCCGTGGCTCAATGGTAGAGCGTTCGACTCAAATACCAAAGGTCGCGGGTTCGAATCCCAGGTGTTCCACACTTGGGATTGGGTATGACTGGCTGATGACGGCTAATAAGCCAGAAATGGCCATTCCGGTCTCCCTTGTCTTTGTCGGTTCCACATTATCAACATATGCTACACGTCGCTATGCGACTGCCTGTGAGTTCTCTAGTCTGAGTTCCAGGGCACAACGGAACATAAATATTTTCCTTAAGCAGATCGGTGAGCCACACACTATCATCATATTCCCGATCGCAACCGACAAAGCAACGAGCCCGTGGCTCAATGGTAGAGCGTTCGACTCAAAATACCAAAGGTCGCGGGTTCGAATCCCAGGTGTTCCACACTTGGGATTGGGTATGACTGGCTGATGACGGCTAATAAGCCAGAAATGGCCATTCCGGTCTCCCTTGTCTTTGTCGGTTCCACATTATCAACATATGCTACACGTCGCTATGCGACTGCCTGTGAGTACTCTAGTCTGAGTTCCAGGGCACAACGGAACATAAATGTTCCTTAAGCAGATCGGTGAGCCACACACTATCATCATATTCCCGATCACAACCGACAAAGCAACGAGCCCGTGGCTCAATGGTAGAGCGTTCGACTCAAATACCAAAGGTCGCGGGTTCGAATCCCAGGTGTTCCACACTTGGGATTGGGTATGACTGGCTGATGACGGCTAATAAGCCAGAAATGGCCATTCCGGTCTCCCTTGTCTTTGTCGGTTCCACATTATCAACATATGCTACACGTCGCTATGCGACTGCCTGTGAGTACTCTAGTCTGAGTTCCAGGGCACAACGGAACATAAATGTTCCTTAAGCAGATCGGTGAGCCACACACTATCATCATATTCCCGATCGCAACCGACAAAACAACGAGCCCGTGGCTCAATGGTAGAGCGTTCGACTCAAATACCAAAGGTCGCGGGTTCGAATCCCAGGTGTTCCACACTTGGGATTGGGTATGACTGGCTGATGACGGCTAATAAGCCAGAAATGGCCATTCCGGTCTCCCTTGTCTTTGTCGGTTCCACATTATCAACATATGCTACACGTCGCTATGCGACTGCCTGTGAGTACTCTAGTCTGAGTTCCAGGGCACAACGGAACATAAATGTTCCTTAAGCAGATCGGTGAGCCACACACTATCATCATATTCCCGATCACAACCGACAAAAGCAACGAGCCCGTGGCTCAATGGTAGAGCGTTCGACTCAAATACCAAAGGTCGCGGGTTCGAATCCCAGGTGTTCCACACTTGGGATTGGGTATGACTGGCTGATGACGGCTAATAAGCCAGAAATGGCCATTCCGGTCTCCCTTGTCTTTGTCGGTTCCACATTATCAACATATGCTACACGTCGCTATGCGACTGCCTGTGAGTACTCTAGTCTGAGTTCCAGGGCACAACGGAACATAAATGTTCCTTAAGCAGATCGGTGAGCCACACACTATCATCATATTCCCGATCACAACCGACAAAGCAACGAGCCCGTGGCTCAATGGTAGAGCGTTCGACTCAAATACCAAAGGTCGCGGGTTCGAATCCCAGGTGTTCCACACTTGGGATTGGGTATGACTGGCTGATGACGGCTAATAAGCCAGAAATGGCCATTCCGGTCTCCCTTGTCTTTGTCGGTTCCACATTATCAACATATGCTACACGTCGCTATGCGACTGCCTGTGAGTACTCTAGTCTGAGTTCCAGGGCACAACGGAACATAAATGTTCCTTAAGCAGATCGGTGAGCCACACACTATCATCATATTCCCGATCACAACCGACAAAAGCAACGAGCCCGTGGCTCAATGGTAGAGCGTTCGACTCAAATACCAAAGGTCGCGGGTTCGAATCCCAGGTGTTCCACACTTGGGATTGGGTATGACTGGCTGATGACGGCTAATAAGCCAGAAATGGCCATTCCGGTCTCCCTTGTCTTTGTCGGTTCCACATTATCAACATATGCTACACGTCGCTATGCGACTGCCTGTGAAGTACTCTAGTCTGAGTTCAGGGCACAACGGAACATAAATGTTCCTTAAGCAGATCGGTGAGCCACACACTATCATCATATTCCCGATCACAACCGACAAAGCAACGAGCCCGTGGCTCAATGGTAGAGCGTTCGACTCAAATACCAAAGGTCGCGGGTTCGAATCCCAGGTGTTCCACACTTGGGATTGGGTATGACTGGCTGATGACGGCTAATAAGCCAGAAATGGCCATTCCGGTCTCCCTTGTCTTTGTCGGTTCCACATTATCAACATATGCTACACGTCGCTATGCGACTGCCTGTGAGTACTCTAGTCTGAGTTCCAGGGCACAACGGAACATAAATGTTCCTTAAGCAGATCGGTGAGCCACACACTATCATCATATTCCCGATCACAACCGACAAAGCAACGAGCCCGTGGCTCAATGGTAGAGCGTTCGACTCAAATACCAAAGGTCGCGGGTTCGAATCCCAGGTGTTCCACACTTGGGATTGGGTATGACTGGCTGATGACGGCTAATAAGCCAGAAATGGCCATTCCGGTCTCCCTTGTCTTTGTCGGTTCCACATTATCAACATATGCTACACGTCGCTATGCGACTGCCTGTGAGTACTCTAGTCTGAGTTCCAGGGCACAACGGAACATAAATGTTCCTTAAGCAGATCGGTGAGCCACACACTATCATCATATTCCCGATCACAACCGACAAAGCAACGAGCCCGTGGCTCAATGGTAGAGCGTTCGACTCAAAATACCAAAGGTCGCGGGTTCGAATCCCAGGTGTTCCACACTTGGGATTGGGTATGACTGGCTGATGACGGCTAATAAGCCAGAAATGGCCATTCCGGTCTCCCTTGTCTTTGTCGGTTCCACATTATCAACATATGCTACACGTCGCTATGCGACTGCCTGTGAGTACTCTAGTCTGAGTTCCAGGGCACAACGGAACATAAATGTTCCTTAAGCAGATCGGTGAGCCACACACTATCATCATATTCCCGATCACAACCGACAAAGCAACGAGCCCGTGGCTCAATGGTAGAGCGTTCGACTCAAATACCAAAGGTCGCGGGTTCGAATCCCAGGTGTTCCACACTTGGGATTGGGTATGACTGGCTGATGACGGCTAATAAGCCAGAAATGGCCATTCCGGTCTCCCTTGTCTTTGTCGGTTCCACATTATCAACATATGCTACACGTCGCTATGCGACTGCCTGTGAGTACTCTAGTCTGAGTTCCAGGGCACAACGGAACATAAATGTTCCTTAAGCAGATCGGTGAGCCACACACTATCATCATATTCCCGATCACAACCGACAAAGCAACGAGCCCGTGGCTCAATGGTAGAGCGTTCGACTCAAATACCAAAGGTCGCGGGTTCGAATCCCAGGTGTTCCACACTTGGGATTGGGTATGACTGGCTGATGACGGCTAATAAGCCAGAAATGGCCATTCCGGTCTCCCTTGTCTTTGTCGGTTCCACATTATCAACATATGCTACACGTCGCTATGCGACTGCCTGTGAGTACTCTAGTCTGAGTTCCAGGGCACAACGGAACATAAATGTTCCTTAAGCAGATCGGTGAGCCACACACTATCATCATATTCCCGATCACAACCGACAAAAGCAACGAGCCCGTGGCTCAATGGTAGAGCGTTCGACTCAAATACCAAAGGTCGCGGGTTCGAATCCCAGGTGTTCCACACTTGGGATTGGGTATGACTGGCTGATGACGGCTAATAAGCCAGAAATGGCCATTCCGGTCTCCCTTGTCTTTGTCGGTTCCACATTATCAACATATGCTACACGTCGCTATGCGACTGCCTGTGAGTACTCTAGTCTGAGTTCCAGGGCACAACGGAACATAAATGTTCCTTAAGCAGATCGGTGAGCCACACACTATCATCATATTCCCGATCACAACCGACAAAAGCAACGAGCCCGTGGCTCAATGGTAGAGCGTTCGACTCAAATACCAAAGGTCGCGGGTTCGAATCCCAGGTGTTCCACACTTGGGATTGGGTATGACTGGCTGATGACGGCTAATAAGCCAGAAATGGCCATTCCGGTCTCCCTTGTCTTTGTCGGTTCCACATTATCAACATATGCTACACGTCGCTATGCGACTGCCTGTGAGTACTCAGTCTGAGTTCAGGGCACAACGGAACATAAATGTTCCTTAAGCAGATCGGTGAGCCACACACTATCATCATATTCCCGATCACAACCGACAAAGCAACGAGCCCGTGGCTCAATGGTAGAGCGTTCGACTCAAATACCAAAGGTCGCGGGTTCGAATCCCAGGTGTTCCACACTTGGGATTGGGTATGACTGGCTGATGACGGCTAATAAGCCAGAAATGGCCATTCCGGTCTCCCTTGTCTTTGTCGGTTCCACATTATCAACATATGCTACACGTCGCTATGCGACTGCCTGTGAGTACTCTAGTCTGAGTTCCAGGGCACAACGGAACATAAATGTTCCTTAAGCAGATCGGTGAGCCACACACTATCATCATATTCCCGATCACAACCGACAAAGCAACGAGCCCGTGGCTCAATGGTAGAGCGTTCGACTCAAATACCAAAGGTCGCGGGTTCGAATCCCAGGTGTTCCACACTTGGGATTGGGTATGACTGGCTGATGACGGCTAATAAGCCAGAAATGGCCATTCCGGTCTCCCTTGTCTTTGTCGGTTCCACATTATCAACATATGCTACACGTCGCTATGCGACTGCCTGTGAGTACTCTAGTCTGAGTTCCAGGGCACAACGGAACATAAATGTTCCTTAAGCAGATCGGTGAGCCACACACTATCATCATATTCCCGATCACAACCGACAAAACAACGAGCCCGTGGCTCAATGGTAGAGCGTTCGACTCAAATACCAAAGGTCGCGGGTTCGAATCCCAGGTGTTTCACACTTGGGATTGGGTATGACTGGCTGATGACGGCTAATAAGCCAGAAATGGCCATTCCGGTCTCCCTTGTCTTTTGTCGGTTCCACATTATCAACATATGCTACACGTCGCTATGCGACTGCCTGTGAGTACTCTAGTCTGAGTTCCAGGGCACAACGGAACATAAATGTTCCTTAAGCAGATCGGTGAGCCACACACTATCATCATATTCCCGATCACAACCGACAAAGCAACGAGCCCGTGGCTCAATGGTAGAGCGTTCGACTCAAATACCAAAGGTCGCGGGTTCGAATCCCAGGTGTTCCACACTTGGGATTGGGTATGACTGGCTGATGACGGCTAATAAGCCAGAAATGGCCATTCCGGTCTCCCTTGTCTTTGTCGGTTCCACATTATCAACATATGCTACACGTCGCTATGCGACTGCCTGTGAGTACTCTAGTCTGAGTTCAGGGCACAACGGAACATAAATGTTCCTTAAGCAGATCGGTGAGCCACACACTATCATCATATTCCCGATCACAACCGACAAAGCAACGAGCCCGTGGCTCAATGGTAGAGCGTTCGACTCAAATACCAAAGGTCGCGGGTTCGAATCCCAGGTGTTCCACACTTGGGATTGGGTATGACTGGCTGATGACGGCTAATAAGCCAGAAATGGCCATTCCGGTCTCCCTTGTCTTTGTCGGTTCCACATTATCAACATATGCTACACGTCGCTATGCGACTGCCTGTGAGTACTCTAGTCTGAGTTCCAGGGCACAACGGAACATAAATGTTCCTTAAGCAGATCGGTGAGCCACACACTATCATCATATTCCCGATCGCAACCGACAAAGCAACGAGCCCGTGGCTCAATGGTAGAGCGTTCGACTCAAATACCAAAGGTCGCGGGTTCGAATCCCAGGTGTTCCACACTTGGGATTGGGTATGACTGGCTGATGACGGCTAATAAGCCAGAAATGGCCATTCCGGTCTCCCTTGTCTTTGTCGGTTCCACATTATCAACATATGCTACACGTCGCTATGCGACTGCCTGTGAGTACTCTAGTCTGAGTTCCAGGGCACAACGGAACATAAATGTTCCTTAAGCAGATCGGTGAGCCACACACTATCATCATATTCCCGATCGCAACCGACAAGCAACGAGCCCGTGGCTCAATGGTAGAGCGTTCGACTCAAATACCAAAGGTCGCGGGTTCGAATCCCAGGTGTTCCACACTTGGGATTGGGTATGACTGGCTGATGACGGCTAATAAGCCAGAAATGGCCATTCCGGTCTCCCTTGTCTTTGTCGGTTCCACATTATCAACATATGCTACACGTCGCTATGCGACTGCCTGTGAGTACTCTAGTCTGAGTTCCAGGGCACAACGGAACATAAATGTTCCTTAAGCAGATCGGTGAGCCACACACTATCATCATATTCCCGATCACAACCGACAAAACAACGAGCCCGTGGCTCAATGGTGAAGCGTTCGACTCAAATACCAAAGGTCGCGGGTTCGAATCCCAGGTGTTCCACACTTGGGATTGGGTATGACTGGCTGATGACGGCTAATAAGCCAGAAATGGCCATTCCGGTCTCCCTTGTCTTTGTCGGTTCCACATTATCAACATATGCTACACGTCGCTATGCGACTGCCTGTGAGTACTCTAGTCTGAGTTCCAGGGCACAACGGAACATAAATGTTCCTTAAAGCAGATCGGTGAGCCACACACTATCATCATATTCCCGATCGCAACCGACAAACAACGAGCCCGTGGCTCAATGGTGAAACGTTCGACTCAAATACCAAAGGGTCGCGGGTTCGAATCCCAGGTGTTCCACACTTGGGATTGGGTATGTCTGGCTGATGACGGCTAATAAGCCAGAAATGGCCATTCCGGTCTCCCTTGTCTTTGTCGGTTCCACATTATCAACATATGCTACACGTCGCTATGCGACTGCCTGTGAGTACTCTAGTCTGAGTTCCAGGGCACAACGGAACATAAATGTTCCTTAAGCAGATCGGTGAGCCACACACTATCATCATATTCCCGATCGCAACCGACAAAGCAACGAGCCCGTGGCTCAATGGTAGAGCGTTCGACTCAAATACCAAAGGTCGCGGGTTCGAATCCCAGGTGTTCCACACTTGGGATTGGGTATGACTGGCTGATGACGGCTAATAAGCCAGAAATGGCCATTCCGGTCTCCCTTGTCTTTGTCGGTTCCACATTATCAACATATGCTACACGTCGCTATGCGACTGCCTGTGAGTACTCTAGTCTGAGTTCCAGGGCACAACGGAACATAAATGTTCCTTAAGCAGATCGGTGAGCCACACACTATCATCATATTCCCGATCACAACCGACAAAACAACGAGCCCGTGGCTCAATGGTGAGAGCGTTCGACTCAAATACCAAAGGTCGCGGGTTCGAATCCCAGGTGTTCCACACTTGGGATTGGGTATGACTGGCTGATGACGGCTAATAAGCCAGAAATGGCCATTCCGGTCTCCCTTGTCTTTTGTCGGTTCCACATTATCAACATATGCTACACGTCGCTATGCGACTGCCTGTGAGTACTCTAGTCTGAGTTCCAGGGCACAACGGAACATAAATGTTCCTTAAGCAGATCGGTGAGCCACACACTATCATCATATTCCCGATCACAACCGACAAAACAACGAGCCCGTGGCTCAATGGTAGAGCGTTCGACTCAAATACCAAAGGTCGCGGGTTCGAATCCCAGGTGTTCCACACTTGGGATTGGGTATGACTGGCTGATGACGGCTAATAAGCCAGAAATGGCCATTCCGGTCTCCCTTGTCTTTGTCGGTTCCGCATTATCAACATATGCTACACGTCGCTGTGCGACTGCCTGTGAGTACTCTAGTCTGAGTTCCAGGGCACAACGGAACATAAATGTTCCTTAAGCAGATCGGTGAGCCACACACTATCATCATATTCCCGATCACAACCGACAAAGCAACGAGCCCGTGGCTCAATGGTAGAGCGTTCGACTCAAATACCAAAGGTCGCGGGTTCGAATCCCAGGTGTTCCACACTTGGGATTGGGTATGACTGGCTGATGACGGCTAATAAGCCAGAAATGGCCATTCCGGTCTCCCTTGTCTTTGTCGGTTCCACATTATCAAACATATGCTACACGTCGCTATGCGACTGCCTGTGAGTACTCTAGTCTGAGTTCCAGGGCACAACGGAACATAAATGTTCCTTAAGCAGATCGGTGAGCCACACACTATCATCATATTCCCGATCGCAACCGACAAAAGCAACGAGCCCGTGGCTCAATGGTGAAACGTTCGACTCAAATACCAAAGGTCGCGGGTTCGAATCCCAGGTGTTCCACACTTGGGATTGGGTATGACTGGCTGATGACGGCTAATAAGCCAGAAATGGCCATTCCGGTCTCCCTTGTCTTTGTCGGTTCCACATTATCAACATATGCTACACGTCGCTATGCGACTGCCTGTGAGTACTCTAGTCTGAGTTCCAGGGCACAACGGAACATAAATGTTCCTTAAGCAGATCGGTGAGCCACACACTATCATCATATTCCCGATCGCAACCGACAAAAGCAACGAGCCCGTGGCTCAATGGTAGAGCGTTCGACTCAAATACCAAAGGTCGCGGGTTCGAATCCCAGGTGTTCCACACTTGGGATTGGGTATGACTGGCTGATGACGGCTAATAAGCCAGAAATGGCCATTCCGGTCTCCCTTGTCTTTGTCGGTTCCACATTATCAACATATGCTACACGTCGCTATGCGACTGCCTGTGAGTACTCTAGTCTGAGTTCCAGGGCACAACGGAACATAAATGTTCCTTAAGCAGATCGGTGAGCCACACACTATCATCATATTCCCGATCACAACCGACAAAACAACGAGCCCGTGGCTCCAATGGTAGAGCGTTCGACTCAAATACCAAAGGGTCGCGGGTTCGAATCCCAGGTGTTCCACACTTGGGATTGGGTATGACTGGCTGATGACGGCTAATAAGCCAGAAATGGCCATTCCGGTCTCCCTTGTCTTTGTCGGTTCCACATTATCAACATATGCTACACGTCGCTATGCGACTGCCTGTGAGTACTCTAGTCTGAGTTCCAGGGCACAACGGAACATAAATGTTCCTTAAGCAGATCGGTGAGCCACACACTATCATCATATTCCCGATCACAACCGACAAAGCAACGAGCCCGTGGCTCAATGGTAGAGCGTTCGACTCAAATACCAAAGGTCGCGGGTTCGAATCCCAGGTGTTCCACACTTGGGATTGGGTATGACTGGCTGATGACGGCTAATAAGCCAGAAATGGCCATTCCGGTCTCCCTTGTCTTTGTCGGTTCCACATTATCAACATATGCTACACGTCGCTATGCGACTGCCTGTGAGTACTCTAGTCTGAGTTCCAGGGCACAACGGAACATAAATGTTCCTTAAGCAGATCGGTGAGCCACACTATCATCATATTCCCGATCACAACCGACAAAGCAACGAGCCCGTGGCTCAATGGTAGAGCGTTCGACTCAAATACCAAAGGTCGCGGGTTCGAATCCCAGGTGTTCCACACTTGGGATTGGGTATGACTGGCTGATGACGGCTAATAAGCCAGAAATGGCCATTCCGGTCTCCCTTGTCTTTGTCGGTTCCACATTATCAACATATGCTACACGTCGCTATGCGACTGCCTGTGAGTACTCTAGTCTGAGTTCCAGGGCACAACGGAACATAAATGTTCCTTAAGCAGATCGGTGAGCCACACACTATCATCATATTCCCGATCACAACCGACAAAGCAACGAGCCCGTGGCTCAATGGTAGAGCGTTCGACTCAAATACCAAAGGTCGCGGGTTCGAATCCCAGGTGTTCCACACTTGGGATTGGGTATAACTGGCTGATGACGGCTAATAAGCCAGAAATGGCCATTCCGGTCTCCCTTGTCTTTGTCGGTTCCACATTATCAACATATGCTACACGTCGCTATGCGACTGCCTGTGAAGTGCTCTAGTCTGAGTTCAGGGCACAACGGAACATAAATGTTCCTTAAGCAGATCGGTGAGCCGCACACTATCATCATATTCCGATCGCAACCGACAAAAGCAACGAGCCCGTGGCTCAATGGTGAAGCGTTCGACTCAAATACCAAAGGTCGCGGGTTCGAATCCCAGGTGTTCCACACTTGGGATTGGGTATGACTGGCTGATGACGGCTAATAAGCCAGAAATGGCCATTCCGGTCTCCCTTGTCTTTGTCGGTTCCACATTATCAACATATGCTACACGTCGCTATGCGACTGCCTGTGAGTACTCTAGTCTGAGTTCCAGGGCACAACGGAACATAAATGTTCCTTAAGCAGATCGGTGAGCCACACACTATCATCATATTCCCGATCACAACCGACAAAAGCAACGAGCCCGTGGCTCAATGGTGAAACGTTCGACTCAAATACCAAAAGGTCGCGGGTTCGAATCCCAGGTGTTCCACACTTGGGATTGGGTATGACTGGCTGATGACGGGCTAATAAGCCAGAAATGGCCATTCCGGTCTCCCTTGTCTTTGTCGGTTCCACATTATCAACATATGCTACACGTCGCTATGCGACTGCCTGTGAGTACTCTAGTCTGAGTTCAGGGCACAACGGAACATAAATGTTCCTTAAAGCAGATCGGTGAGCCACACACTATCATCATATTCCGATCGCAACCGACAAAAGCAACGAGCCCGTGGCTCAATGGTAGAGCGTTCGACTCAAATACCAAAGATCCTTTGGGTTCGAATCCCAGTGTTCACACTTGGGATTGGGTATGATCTGGCTGATGACGGCTAATAAGCCAGAAATAGCCATTCCGGTCTCCCTTGTCTTTGTCGGTTCCACATTATCATTATATGCTACACGTCTCTATGCGACTGCCTGTGAGTACTCTAGTCTGAGTTCCAGGGCACAACGGAACATAAATGTTCCTTAAGCAGATCGGTGAGCCACACACTATCATCATATTCCCGATCGCAACCGACAAAAGCAACGAGCCCGTGGCTCAATGGTGAGCGTTCGACTCAAATACCAAAGGGTCGCGGGTTCGAATCCCAGGTGTTCCACACTTGGGTTTAGGGTATGATCTGGCTGATGATGGCTAATAAGCCAGAAATGGCCATTCCGGTCTCCCTTGTCGTTGTTGGTTGTACATTATCAACATATGCTACACGTCGCTATGCGACTGCCTGTGAGTTCTCTTGACTGAGTTCCAGGGCACAACGGAACATAAATGTTCCTTAAGCAGATCGGTGAGCCACACACTATCATCATATTCCCGATCACATCCGACAAAGCAACGAGCCCGTGGCTCAATGGTAGAACGTTTCGACAACAAAACCAAAGTTCGCGTGTTCGAATCCGGGGTGTTCCACACTTGGGATTGGGTATGACTGGCTGATGACGGCTAATAAGCCAGAAATGGCCATTCCGGTCTCCCTTGTCTTTGTCGGTTCCACATTATCAGCATATGCTACACGTCGCTATGCGACTGCATGTGAGTTCTCTAGTCTGAGTTCAGGGCACAACTGAACATAAATGTTCCTTAAGCAGATCGGTAAGCAGCACACTATCCTCATATTCCCGATCACAACCGACAAAGCAACGAGCCCATGGCTCAATAATAGATCGTTTGACTTAAATACGTAAGGTCGCGGGTTCGTATCCCAGGGGTTTCACACTTGGGATTGGGTAGGACTTGCTGATGACGGCTAATAAGCCAGAAATGGCCATTCCGGTCTCCCTTGTCTTTGCCGGTTCCTCAAAGCAACGAGCCCGTGGCTTAATGGTAGAGCGTTCGACTCAAATACCAAAGATCTTTGGTTCGAATCCCATGTGTTCCACACTTGGGATATGGGTATGTCTGGCTGATGACGGCTAATAAGCCAGAAATGGCCATTCTGGTCTCCCTTGTCTTTGTCGGTTCCACATTATCAACATATGCTACACGTCGCTATGCGACTGCCTGTGAGTGCTCTAGTCTGAGTACCAGGGCACAACGGAACATAAATGTTCCTTAAGCAGATCGGTGAGCCGCACACGATCATCAAATTCCCGATCACATCCGACAAAGCAACGAGCCCGTGGCTCAATGGAAGAGCGTTCGACTCAAATACCAAAGTTCACGTGTTCGAATCCCGTGTGTTCCACACTTCGGATTGGGTATGACTGGCTGATGACGGCTAATAAGCCAGAAAATGGCCATTCCGGTCTCCCCTTGTCTTTGC